>CAUYSK010062327.1:0-14181 GCA_963575035.1 Avahi laniger | reverse complement strand
CGTCTCTACCAAAAATAGAAAGAAATTAATCGGACAACTAAAAATACATAGAAAAAATTAGCTGGGCATGGTGGCGCATGCCTGTAGTTCCAGCTACTCAGGAGGCTGAGGCAGAAGGATTGCTTGAGCCCAGGAGTTTGAGGTTGCTGTGAGCTAGGCTGACGCCACGGCACTCTAGCCTGGGCAACACAGTGAGACTGTCTCAAAAAAAAAATAAATAAATGGAGAGGAGGCATAAATCTTCCTTAGAGAAGAATTCCAAATAATAAAAGTAGAAAGAATGAGGGAAATAGAAAATTATTAGAACACAATAATTGCTGCTACAGGCAAGTTTTACTGATGAATGCTATAAAACTTTAAGGAGAAATCAGATCTCTGTATAGCTTCACAGTATTTCTCCCAAAATATTTATTAATTACTGTAGTTATTTTAACATATGCCCACAAATTCTTTGATTCTCCTCCCTTCAAGAGGTGGAGCTTAATTTCCCTCATCAGGTGTATAAGTTTGACATGGTGACTCATTTCTAGCTTCTAACAAAGTTAAGAAACAGAAAAATAGTCATTTCACAGTAGAGAAACATTACCTTAAGTTATCAAAGTTAACATCAGTAATGAGTCATGCTGATATCAGGTATCTCGTGATATGATGCAATAAGTAGGACATATCATCTCTCTGGTATTCTTCCCCAAAATGCATAACCTCAGGCTAATCATGAGAAAACATTAGAAAACCAAAATGAGGATCATTCTACAAATACCTGACCATTACTCTTCAAAGGTCTTAAGAAGAGATAGGCAAGGTGAGACCAAAAAACTGTCACGGATTGCAGGAAACTAAAGAAACATCACATCTAAGTGCAATGTGATATCCAGAACTGGATCTTATAACACAAAGGACATCAGAGGAAAAACTAGGGAAATCAGAGGAAACTCTGTAGTTTAATCAATAATATACTAATTTCGATTTCATAATTTTGATAAATGTATCAGGTTATATAAAATGATGACACTAAAAGAAGCTGGATGAAGAGTATAGAGAAATTCTGTACTATCTTTACAACTTCTGTAAATCTAAATCCATTTCAAAATAAAGTTTTTAAAATTTTATTTTCCTTGTAAAAGTTAGGAAAAGTGAAGAAAAGGCATAAATAAATAAAAATATTTAACTATATGCAAACTAGTAAGATAGGTTTTATGGTAAGAAGATTAACTTTTTTTTTTTTTCTTTGAGACAGAGTCTCACTCCATTGCGGGGGTTAGAGTGCAGTATCATCATAGCTCACTGCAACCTCAAACTTCTGGACTCAAGTGATTTCTCCTGTCTCAGCCTCCCAAGTACCTGGGACTACAGGAACAGGCGAACACCACCATGCTCACCTAATTTTTCTACTTATCATAGAGAAAGAGTTTCACTGTGTTACTCAGGCTGATCTGGAACTCCTGGCCTCAAGCAATCCTCCAGCCTCAGCCTTCCAAAGTGCGAGGATGTTCAGGCGTGAGCTACCAAGCCCGGCCAGATTAACTTTTTTAACCTATAAAGAATCACAAAAGTAGTTCGGTGGTTCACATCTGTAGTCCCAGCTACTCAGGAGGCTGAGGCAGGAATCACTTGAGTCCAGGAATTTGAGGTTGCAGGGAGCTATGAGGCCACTGTACTTGACCCCAGGTGACAAAACGAGACCCTGCCTCAAAAAAAAAAAACACACAAAAGTAAACTGGGTTGACTTTCAACCTTAAATTTTTACAAACATTCAAAATAGTTCATCAAAAGGTCTGTACTGAGACATTAGCGTAGAGAGCCCGAAAATGATAGATGATTATGATCCCTCATCTATATCAATTTGCTTCATTCCCCTTCTTGACTTTAATTGTCCTCAACACACTCACCCCTAGCAATAAGTCCACAGTAACCTGGTTCTAAAAGTGACATTGAGAAAGACAAAGTGAAACCAGTGATATTTACTTGGTTTCCTTTTCAAATTGACTAAATCAAATGAACCACCAAGATGCCTTCCAACGGGTCAAAATGTTCCTCTCAGATTTTCTTGCTTTTTAAGGAAACTAAAACCTACATATCAAACACTCATGCTTAATGCTAAAAAAAAAAAAAAAAAGGAAAAGTGATGCCAAAAATGTGAAGTGTCAATAGCAAAAGTTTACACCAAAGGATGGATCGCCACATTCAGAAACAAGATTAGGAAAAAGAACAAAGACACTGAGATCAGGAAGAACCAACACTCCGACTAAAGTTAAGCCACCTAGAACATAAGAAAATCCAGGTGCTTCCTTCTTCACTGTCAGCAAACAATAGAAAATGACTTTTTAACATGTAATGTGAACTTATTTGTAAATTTAAGAATTTTAACACAAAGGCGTTGGGATGACAAATATATGAAGAGATGACTTAAAAATAAAACAAGTGAGACAGAGTGGGAAAATTTGTTAAGACACTCCCCAGCACCGCGCCACATTAACACGTGCATTCTTACATCGGGGAAAGAGAGATGCACTAGGCTTCTGCAACTTGATTAAAATATCCTCTAAGAGCATTCAATGCCTTTCATTCCAATTCTATAATCAATTGCCTTATTACTAATTAGGCTGCGCAGAACAATGGAGGTGCCCTGGCCAATGGATAATGAAATCCTATTGTGTACATGGCACTTAATACTTTCCACATACATAAACTGGTATCTGGTTTATCAGTCTCCAGTGAGTTTACATGGAATGAATTAATTCCCAAGCACTTGAATCATCCCTGTGTGAACCAAAATTCTAAAGTCTCTTGTGGGGGTCAGAGAGAACTTGGTTTGAATGCCACTTATTCCACTTAACTATCTGTATGATCACTTATTCCCCTCAGTCTCAATTTCCTTATCTGTAAATAAATACAACGAGTGCCTGGGAGATGGCAAGTACTCAAAAAATGGTAGCTTTATTATTTTTAAGCTAAATTTGAAAGGAAGAGCATAACTAAGGTAAAAACATTTCATTTGAAAGGAAGTAGTATTGACCATCAAACTACAACAATTTAAAAGACATCCCCTGAAGAGAAATGTCCCAATCTTGAGAGCTGAGGAAAGCGAAGCTAAAAAGTTGCAAGTAAAGTACCCGCTGCACTGTACAGATGGAGTCTCTTGCTTAGCAACTCTAATGTTGTCTACCAAACATCCAGCCTGTAATAGTTAGAGCATGACAACTGTTCACTCTAAATCCATGTGCTCAGCTTGGATTCAGGTTGACTTATAAAAATAGCTGCTGCTGCTCTTTGAATCTCTTTGCGCTGATGACTGGGCAGTGTTACCCTATAGGCCTAGAGCAGCTGTATTCCCTCACCACACCCATTTCTCTGCCTACCCAGCCAAGCTGACGGCACCCCGCTCCCATCTCTGCCGCATACTATTCTCCCTCCTCCTGGGCTGAGTGAGCAAATTACAAGCACAAATATCCCCTGATGCAATGCCACAACTATCCCTGGGAAAGAGCAGAGGCAGTTGCCAAAAGCACAGCAGCAGGGAAATGGGCGGGAGACACACACACACAGAGCAAGAACACTGCAGTGCTATGCAGCCAGGGAGAGAATCGAGAGGCCCTGGGGAGCAATACTGTAACTGGACCAGGGAAGGAAAAGGAGAAAAGGGGGTTTCCAGTAGAAAGCTAGGTAACACTAACCTTCCCGAGGAGAACATATTTCACCCCGGTCTGGGTCCTAAAACACAACCCTAAGGGTAATCACTGCTTCCTCCGCAAAGCAGCAAATGCATTTAATTCACACGTTCCTGGAGGTAAGCAAAATCCCTAAAACTCCAACACGCTGCAATTTCACTGAAGCTCAGGCAACACAGCAGCGTAGAATTTGTTCTACGTGCTAAATTACAACTTCTAATCTGGTTAATGTTTCCAATTGCCCCTCCTAGTCCCTGTCTCCACCCTCCCACCCCCACCCTTATGCGCGACCCCTTCAAACTCCCGCAGCCAGACACATGCTTTTAATCCCCAAACAGTGCCAGAGCCAGGACCGCAGGAAGAGCCCCAGCTCGGGCCCGGTTCTCCAGACCACCCCCTCAGCCCCACCCATAACCGCTGACTGGACACCCTCTCTAAGGCTTGCCTCAGTTCCACATCAACTAACCTCCCTAAAGCCTCAGAAAACGACGCTAGAATTCTCCCATCTCCCCGAACCCCACCCAAGGCCCTTGACTGCAGCCGACCCTCGCTCCCCGGCTCAGCCCCATCGAGAGCCCGAAGCATGCCACTCGGCCCCACCGCCCCAGACCCCCAAAACCGGACCTCTCAGCCCGCCTCGACCCACGGCCTTCCGAGATCACGCCTAGAAGACTCAGAAGCTCACGCCCGCAGGCCCCCCGGCCAGTCCCCTCCCTTGGCCGCCCCCGCGTCCCTCAGGCCGTCGGCCACCGCCCTTCCCCGCCTTGGGCGGGCCTTGAGGGTCCCAGGCGGCCGCGGGGCGAGGTCCAGGCAGCCTCTGGTACAGTGAGGAGGTCGTCCCCCCCATCGGGCCCCGCCTGTGGCTGCACCTACCCGCCGCAGCCGAGCCGGAGCTGGAGCCAGAGGGAGCCGGGAGAACGCCGGGACGAGCCGGGAGGAGCCGGGGTATGTCGGCAGGAGCCAGGAGCCAGCAAGCAAGCCCAAGGGGCGGGGCGCAGGGAGGCGGCCGCTTCCTCCTCGTCTTCTAGAGGGCGGGCGCGAGGGAGGGGCGCCGCCACCGCCTACCCAGCGGGCGCCGCTACTCCGGCCAATGATCGCGGGGTGGGGGCGGGCGGAGGGCTGCGGGGGACCAATGGGCGCTGGCCCCGCCACCTCGAACTCTCCATAGAAGCTGCGCGAGCGGCGGACGGATGGGGGTGAGGTGCGCATAGGGGCTTCAAACTCCCTCCTCTCGCCCGCGAATGCCGAAAGGGACAGCAGGCCGACCGGCCGCCTCCGCTGTTTTGTGATGACCGTGTCTTCCTTTTAGAGCTTGGGCTCCTAGAGCTGGGAGCATGCGAGAGTCAGGGCGCACGCGGCCAGGGCCCGGGTGTCCCTAGCCAGCGGGCTTGTGAGTTCTGTGATGTAACCTGGGAGGGGCGCGGGGCGGGGTTTAGGGCTCGGGCCAGCTGTTCTTTGGAAGGAACTCTTAGGAGGGCTGACTAGAGGAGGCGAGTGGGGAGGCCTCTGCAGGGCTCTGCTTCCTGGAGCCACATGTGGTTGGTGAGCTCTTGAAACATGGCTGGTCCAAGTTGACATGTGACTGTAAGTGTAGAATACACAACAGATTTTCAAGACTTAGTACAAAAAATACAAAATAAGTCATTCTAATCTTTTTTACTGATTACAAGTAGGAAATTTGATTACAAAATCGATTACAGATTGGAGTATATTTGGTTAAATAAAATGTATTTAGAATAGGCCAGGTGCTGTGGCTCACACCTGTAATCCCAGCACTTTGGGAATGGGAGGAAGATTGCTTGAGGCAAGGAGCTCAAGACTAGCCTGGGCAACATAGCGAGACCCCATCTCTACAAAAAAAGTTTTTTTAATTAGCTGATGGCCCAGGTCTGTAGTCTTAGGTACTCCTAGGCTGAGATGGGAAAACAGCTTTAATCCATCAGTTGGGGATTACAGTGAGCTATGATCAGGCCACTGCACTCCAGCCTGAGCAACTGAGCAAGACCCTGTCTCTAAAAATATGTATATATATATAGAGAGAGAGAAAATAATTTCATGTTTCTTTTAACTTTTTAAAATGTAGCTGCTAGAAAACTTAAAATTACTGTTTGGTTCACATATTTCTGTTGGGTAGCAGTGGTCCAGAATGAATAGTGATGGCTAACATCTATCAAGTGCTTTCTGACACTAAACTCATTTAAGCATCACAACAATCGTATATGGTTGCTAATTCCCACTTTACAAAAGAGGAAACAGAAGTTTAGTAACTTACCTAATGTCAGCAAGCCAGTATTTATCGAGTGGGCTTTAACTCCAGTAGCCAGGTGCTGGAGCCACATTCCCAACCTCTAGATCATGCTGATTACCAGAAAGAACACTGGTCTTGGTTGAAAGTCCTGATTTTGAAGTCCAGCCTGCTACTTTCAAGCTGTATAACCTTGGGGAAGTTAAGCTTCAGTTGCCTCATTTATAAAAATGAGATAATAAGTGGGGCATAGTGGCTCATGCTTGTAATCCCAGTACTTTGGGAGGCCAAGGCGGGAGGATCACTTGAGCCCAGGAATTTGAGACTAGTATGGACAACATAGTGAGACCCTGTCTTTACAAAAAAATTTTTTTTAAATTACCTGTGCATGATGGCACATGCCTGTAGTCCTAGATACTAAGGAGGCTGAGCTAGGAGGATCACTTGAGTTCAGGAGTTTGAAGCTGCAGTGTGCTATGATCATGCCACTGTACTCCAGTCTGGGAGACAGAGAGAGAACCCCCATCTCTTAAAAAAAAAAATGAGATAATAATCACCAGCCTCTCTCAGAGAGTCACTCACAGGATAATCTAGAGGTAGCATACAAAGGTAGTTAAAATAGACTCTGGCCTCAGATTCCCTGTGTGCAAATGTGGGCACTGCTACTTATAAGTTATGTGACCTTGTATTAATAGATGGTATTTAATCTTTCTCTTCAACTATAAAATGTAGAAAATAAAAGTCCCTATGTCATTAGGGTCATGTGGATCAAATATGTTAATATGTGTAAAGTGCTTAGATTGATGCCTAGAGCACTTAGCAAACACAGAATTTACTATTAATGTCATAGTGACTCTACAGAAGTGTTAAGAGCCTACACAAATATGAAGAGATCAAGAGTCAAAGAATAAGTGCAAAAGGTATAGAACTATGAATTTGGGCCCCTGGAAAGGACTTCAGAACAGTCCCACAGAACTAAAATGAGTGATCTGAGTCACACACCAATTATTTAATGAAACCAGCTATCTGGGGCCCAAACCCAGAGCTTTGCCTTTCCCTCTTTCACATGCTTATCCAGACTCCAATGTAAGGGAACTACCATTGCAAACCTGAATTCATTCACCCAACAGATATGGATTAAGTGCCTGCACATCAGGAAGGGCCACACAGTGAATTAGGCACTTGTACAAAGATAAATAAACTAGGTTTCCTTTTCTGGTGAAATTAACATCACTTCACACCAAAGCCCCAGATTTTGTCTAATCATGAATTTACTATTGTAGGAAAAGCACAGGTGGAAGCTGAAAAGTTACTGTGATCCTTCTTACTGCTGCATAGAGTAGACAGCCTAAAGGCCTTGTCTCAGACTTCATGAATAAATTTGGCTTTGAGCTCCTTAGTAGTCAGATGATTAGGAAAGCTCAAAAGTGTTGAAATCCTCCATTCCTTCTTTAAGTTAATAGAATCATCGTGTTACGTTTACCCAAGCTAGAGACCCAAAAGTCATTCTCAGTTATTTCCTTCCTTCACCCCTGAGGCCTAGATGCTCCTGCCTCAGAAACCTCTCCATCAGCACCGATGCTATTCTGGTTCAGTACCGATCTCTTTCCTGTATACTGCTGCAGCTTCTTCCAAGCCTTCCCCTTGCCCTTCGGTCTAAGCTTCATAACCTTATGTACTGCCGCCTCCCATTCATAATAACCTATTGCACCCCCGCCTTTTTTTTAAAGACAGGGTCTCACTGTGTCACCCAGGCTGGAGTACAGTGGTGTGATCATAGCTCATCTCAGCCTCAAACTCCTGGGCTCAAGTGATCCTCCTACCTCAGCTTCACGAATAGCCGGGACTACAGATACATGCCACCACGAATGGCTAAATTTTTTAGTTTTTGTAGAAAAAGGATCTCACTATGTTACCCAGGCTGGTCTTGAATTCTTGGGCTCAAATGATCTTCCCACCTTGGCCTCCCAAAGTGCTGGAATTACAGGTACAAGCCACCACACCCAGCCCCTCTTGCACCCTTTTTATGCCCTTCTATTACAACATTCACCACATACATAGTAATTATTTGTGTAAATATGGATCTACCCTAATAGGTTGCATCTCAAAAAGTCCAGGTTCATTCTGTTTCCCTGCTTCCAGTGGAAAAGAACATTCCCTCCAGTTCCAGGGTGCTCAGGATGAAAAGCATTAGAACCTTAGCATCTCAGAATTGGAAAGGATCTTAGCAAATATCCCACATCTAAGAGTGTGTGTGTGTGTGTGTGTATATATATATATATATATATATATTTTTTTTTTTTTTAGACAGAGTCTCGCTCTGTTTCCCAGACTAGAGTGCCATGGTGTTAGCCTAGCTCATAGCAACCTCAAACTCCTAGGCTTAAGTGATCCTCCTGCCTCAGCCTCCTTGAGTAGCTGGGACTACAGGCATGCCACCATGCCCAGCTAATTTTTTCTGTTTTTAGTTGCCTCGCTAATTTTTTTTTTCTATTTTTTAGTGGAGGCAGGGTCTCACTCTTGCTCAGTCTGGTCTCAAACTCCTGACCTTAAGGGATCCTCCCGCCTTGGCCTCCCAGAGTGCTAGGATCACAGACATGAGCCACCGTACCCGGCCTAAAGATATATTCTTGAGATTCTGCAAGTTCGCAAGACATTTAAAGGTTATCCAATATATTTGTTATGCATGAAAAGCATACTTTATATTTATTCATCCAAATTTTGATCAAAATGTAGGCCAGGATACAAACATGGGCAGAGTCCAATGGCTTACCAGATAGACTTTTTTTTTTTTTTTTTTTGAGACAGAGTCTCACTCTTTTGCCCGGGCTAGAGTGAGTGCCATGGCGTCAGCCTAGCTCACAGCAACCTCAAAGTCCTGGGCTCAAGCAATCCTTCTGCCTCAGCCTCCCGAGTAGCCGAGATTACAGGCATGAGCCACCATGACTGGCTAATTTATTTTTTCTATATATTTTTAGTTGTCCAGCTAATTTCTTTCTATTTTTAGTAGAGACAGGGTCTCGCTCTTGCTCAGGCTGGTCTCGAACTCCTGAGCTCAAACAATCCACCCTCCTCGGCCTCCCAGAGTGCTAGGATTATAGGCATGAGCCACCGCGCCTGGCCTCCAGATAGACTTTTTAACCTAAATCCCTTCAGTGGCTTTTCATTGCCTCAAAATCCTGAACATGGCTTTTGAAACCCTGTGCCGTGATGCTGCCTCTATCTTGCTTCATCATCTGCCTTATTTTTCTCTATGCCCAGCATCATTTACCTTCTTTTGTTTCCTGAACTCTCCTCTCTCAGGACCCTCCCTCATGCTGTTTCCTCTGCCTATCCTAATATGTTTAGTAGATTTTCTACATAGAAAATTTGGAATTTACAATTAAAATTAATAAGAGAGGCCGGGCACGGTGTCTCACGCCTATAGTCCTAGCACTCTGGGAGGCCGAGGCGAGTGAATCACTCAAGGTCAGGAGTTCGAGACCAGCCTGAGCAAGAGAGAGACCCCTGACACTACTAAAAAAAAAAAATTGAAAGAAATGATCTGGACAACTAAAAATATATATATATAAAAAATTAGCCGGGCATGGTGGCACATGCCTATAGTCCCCGCTCCTCAGGAGGCTGAAGCAGAAGGATTGCTTAAGCCCAGGAGTTTGAGGTTGCTGTGAGCTAGGCTGACGCCACGGCACTCTAGCCCGGGCAACAGAGCAACATTCTGTCTCAAAAAAATAAAATTAAATTAAATTAAATTAATAAGAGAGTTCAGCAATGTTACTAGATACATACAAAGTTAACATACAAAAAGGAATAGCATTCCTATATGCCAATAATCATCAATTAGAAAATGTGATAGGAAAAAAACCTACGACAATAAGATATCACTACATACCTATTAAGAGGGATCAAAATCCAGAACACTAACAACATCAAATGCTGGCAAGGATATGGAACAACGGGAAGTTTCATTCATTACTGGTGGGAATGCAAAATGGTATAGCCATTTTGGAAGACAGATTGGCAGCCTCTTACAAAACTAAACATAATCTTACCATGTGATCCAGCAATTGCACTGCTTGGTATTTACCCAAAGGAAGTGAAAACTTATATCCACACAAAAACGTGCACTTAGATGTTTGTAGTATTTTTAGTCATAACTGCCAAAACTTGGAAGCAACCAAGATGTCCTTCAGTAGGTGAATGGATAAATAAACAGTGACTAAAAGAATGCTCCCCCCCACCAAAATTAATAATGGCTAGCCTTGGATTGCAAGATTACATGGCTATTTTTTACTCCTTTATGATTTCCCAAGTTTTATACTATGAATTATTTATTTATTTATTTATTTATTTATTTATTTTTGAGACAGAGTCTCGCTGTGTTGCCCAGGCTAGAGTGCCATGGCATCCGCCTAGCTCACAGCAACCTCATACTCCTGGGCTTAAGCAATCCTACTGCCTCAGCCTCCCAAGTAGTTGGGACTACAGGCATGCGCCACCATGCCGGGCTAATTTTTCCTATATATATTTTTAGCTGTCCAATTAATTTCTTTCTATTTTTGGTAGAGACGGGGTTTCGCTCCTGCTCAGGCTGATCTCGAACTCCTGAGCTCAAACAATCCGCCCGCCTCGGCCTCCCAGAGTGCTAGGATTATAAGCATGAGCCACTGCGCCCGGCCCATTTATTTATTTTTATAGTCAGAAAAACCTAACAGTAGGTTTGTAAAACTTCTATAGAAAAGCATTATTATAAAGCTTTACAACTTTTAGAGAAAATATAGGGCAATATCGTGATGCTACCAGGGTAGGAATCTTGCTGAATTTTTCCGGTACCAATGCTTGTCAGAAAAACACAATTTCTGGATATCAATTGTATCATAACTTGTGATGTTTATATTAGGATTCCATGGGAAAAGGGAAATATAATTATGTGGATTAGAATTTGAATAGAATAGGGTCATAGAATTTAAGAGCCAGAAAGGTCTTTTGAAATCATTAAGCCCAAACTTTTTTCAGGTGAGGCAATGAAGACACATTGAGGATCCACAGAAAAGTGGCAGAATCCAGAGACGAACTCATTTTTGACCCTCATGTGGGTGATCATTGCTGCACTCTTTCTTTCATCTCTAAAATGGTGTAGCATAATGATGCAGCAAACATTATAGCTGATGACTCAAAAGCCCCCTACTACCTTCTACTTTAATGACTAGACACTTTATTTATTTATTTATTTATTTATTTATTGAGACAGAGTCTTGCTCTGTTGCCCAGGCTAGAGTACCGTGGCGTCAGCCTAGCTCACAGCAACCTTAAAGTCCTGGGCTTAAGCCATCCTCCTGCCTCAGCCTCCCTAGTAGCTGGGACTACAGGCATGCGCCACCATGCCTAGCTAATTTTTTATGTATATATTTTTAGTCATCCAGCTATTTGCTTTCTATTTTTTTAGTAGAGACGGGGTCTCTGTCTTGCTCAGGCTGGTGTCGAACTCCTGAGCTCAAGCAGTTGTCCCACCTTGGCCTCCCAGAGTGCTAGGGTTACAGGAGTGAGCCATCACGCCCGGCCATCTAGACACTAAACATTCACCAGCCCAGACTTCTTTGCCACTGGGGAGGTCATGTGCCTCACTGGATGGAGCTTTCAGGTAAGCCTTTATAAAAAGACAAAGTCAGCTGCTTACTTGGAGTATGGACACAATGCCTAGAGGCAAAGCAGCCATCTTAAGATAATGAAGACAAAAGCAATGGACTCATGGTGAGGAGCAGAAGATAGGAAGATGCTAGGCTCTTAACATCCTTGAGCAGCTACATTAATCTTTGTCTTCCCACCTCTGGACTTCCTGTAAAGTGAGGAAAGTAAATGCCTGTATCTTAAAGACATCATTGGTCAATAAACCCCTTTTGGTGTAAGCCACCATTAGACTCTGTCGTTTGCAGCCAAATGCAGTCCCAACTGATACACGGAATAAAAGTCCTCGACTACATGTTTAGAAACCCCATGACAGTCCCAACTCTGCCAAGAACAAGCTGTGTGACCTTGGGCAAGCCATTTCCCATCTCTGGGCCTCAGGTTCCTTATCTCTATCAGGGAAAGTAGAACAAGATGATCTCTTCCACCTCTTGTTTTCTGTGGTCTCACTCATTGTCTCACTTATTATCCATGCTGTGAAATGTGTAATGTGGAACTTCCTTTCCCTTAAAATAAGACTTCTTTCAAAGTTTGCTAATCAGGACAAATACAAGGGCCTATCCTCTTTAAGGGGATGTGACGAAACACACACCTTTGGGGCATTCCCTGAACTCAGAGTCCCCCTAGCTAGGGACTTGTTATCTCTTCCTTTGGTTTAATTTCATTTCTTTTCTTTCTTTCTTTCTTTCTTTCTTTCTTTCTTTCTTTCTTTCTTTCTTTCTTTCTTTCTTTCTTTCTTTCTTTCTTTTCTTTCTTTCTTTCTTTCTTTCTTTCTTTCTTTCTTTCTTCCTTCCTTCCTTCCTTCCTTCCTTCCTTCCTTCCTTCCTTCCTTCCTTTCTTCCTTTCTTCCTTTCTTTCCTTCCTTCCTTCCTTCCTTTCCCTCCTCCCTCTTTCTTTTCTTTTTTTTTTTTGACAGAGTCTTGCTCTATTGCTCAGGCTGGAGTGCAATAGTGTGATCATAGCTCACTTCAGCCCCCAAGTCCTGGGCTCAAGTGATCCTCTCACCTCAGCCTCCCGAGTAGCTGGGACTACAGGTGTGCATCACCATGTCCAGCTATTTTTTTAAAAAAATTATTTTGGGGGGAAGGGGGAGGGGGAGGAGGGACGAGTATATGCAAACACAAAGAGTGCAATGCGCACCACCCGAAGAATGGACATATTTGAAACTCGGACTGGGGGGGGCACCAAGGGCAACATACGTAACCTAAACGTCTGTACTCCCATAATATGCTGAAATTAAAAAAAAATTATTTGTATCCTAGCACTCTGGGAGGCCAAGACAGGAGGATCGCTTGAGGTCAGGAGTCCAAGACCAGCCTCAAAAAGAGCAAGACCCGGCCGGGCGCGGTGGCTCACGCTTGTAATCCTAGCACTCTGGGAGGCCGAGGCCGGCAGATTGTTTGAGCTCAGGAGTTTGAGACCAGCCTGAGCAAGAGCGAGACCCCGTCTCTACCAAAAATAGAGAGAAATTAATTGGACAGCTAAAAATATATAGAAAAAATTAGCCGGGCATGGTGGCACATGCCTGTAGTCCCAGCTACTTGGGAGGCTGAGGCAGAAGGATTGCTTGAGCCCAGGAGTATGAGGTTGCTGTGAGCTAGGCTGACGCCATGGCACTCACTCTAGCCAGGGCAACAGAGTGAGACTCTGTCTCAAAAAAAAAAAAAAAGAAAAGAAAACATTATTTTGTAGAGATAGGATCTCACTATGTTACCCAGGCTGGTTTAGAACTCCTGGCCTCAAAAGATCCTCCCACCTCTATCTCCCAAAATGCTTGGATTATAGGCATGAGCCACTGTGCCTAGCCTGGTTAATTTCATTTACCTACGGCTAGTGGAAGAACGAAGGAGAGGATTGTTTCTACTCTAAAAATAATGGAGCTTGATACTTTATTATGCTAAAAGTAAATAATAAAATAAAAATAATAGAGTACCATGCCCACCTCTGGCCCTAAACTTGCTATGCAATTTTTCCTCCGGGGGCCTCAAATGGGTCACTTGTGAAATGAGAGGGTTGCATATTTTCAACCCTTCAAGCCTTGGCATTCTAAGACTGAATTACACTTTCTCAATTTCTTCTCACATAGCAATAGTACTTTCCTGGGTGACAGGTTACATTTTCTTTAACTCTGAGATAGGCTGGGCTAGAATTATTGTCCCCATTTTGAAGTTGAAGAAACAGATTTAGGGATTTGGAGTGATATGACCAGTGTCACTGTTGGGGCTCAGTCCATACCATCCCAAAATATGACTATAGGAAACTAGAATGTGCCACCCAAAATATATTTCCTGGGCATATTTTGAGTTGGTTATTCTGAGAAACTGCAGACACAGGAGTAGCTCTAAGAAGTTGTCCTTTTGTAAAAGAAATGTACATCTGGCTGGGCGCGGTGGCTCACGCCTATAGTCCTAGCTCTCTGGGAGGCCGAGGCGGGCAGATTGTTTGAGCTCAGGAGTTTGAGACCAGCCTGAGCAAGAGCGAGACCCCGTCTCTACTAAAATTAGAAAGAAATTAATTGGACAACGAAAAATATATAGAAAAACAAAATTAGCTGGGCATGGTGGCACATGCCTGTAGTCCCAG
>CAUYSK010062326.1:0-15174 GCA_963575035.1 Avahi laniger | reverse complement strand
TTTCATAGGATGTCTTTTGTTCTTTTGCGTAGATGCCCAGTAATGGGACTGCTGGATCAAATGGTAATTCTACCTGTATCTCTTTAAGGTATCTCCATATTACTTTCCACGGAGGTTGTACTAGTTTGCAGTCCCACCAGCAGTGTATGAGTGTTCCTATCTCTCCGCATCCACGCCAGCATTTATCAATGCACAAAACTCCCACTAACTACAGGACTTAAAGCCTAAAAATGGACACCAATAATCTAAAAAAAAAAAAATTATTTAAAAACAAATCATTTTTTCCTTTTAGACTATAGGAACGATTTAAAATTCCTAGGCATTTCAGCACCGACATATTTATTCCATACAACACAGGAGAGAGAAAAATGCTACCTGAGCTTTTACAATCAAGCAACAGAGATGGGGACAGGTGAAGAGTACTCAGCCCACTAACAGAGCCTAGAAATTTTATAACAGGTAAAGTTAATGCCCACTTTCTTTTCCAAATCTCTTTATTATAATGCAGTGTGGTGTTTAAGAACATAGATCTGGGTTCAAGCATACTTACTAACCAGCTGTGTGCACTTGGGCAAGTAAGTAACTTTACTAAGCTTCAGCCTCTCTTCATCAGTAAAAAGTGAGACTTAAGAAGAGCCTCTAGCTGTAAGGATGCTATAAAGATTATACGAGAAAGTCTATGTAAAAACCTTAGCACAGTGCCTGACACATAGAGCTCAACAGATGCTCGGGAGTGGTTTTAACACAAGTATTACTACTATAAGCACTCCTAAAGGATTTCAGGCAAGAAAACTTTAAAAGAAATTGATATGATTTGAATTCATATATATATATTAAAAAATACATATGTATGAATGTTCTTAATTTTAGAACATATCTGTTACAAGCTGACTTTATTAGGGGATTCTTTTAATTATGATGAGAAGGAAGTTCTCACTTACCTTGTCATTTACTACACTCTTCCCATCCCAAGCCCATCCTCTTTTGGTGAAGTAATTAACAGTTGCAAATTCGATTAGGGCGGAGAACACAAAAGCGTAACAAACAGCAATAAACCAGTCCATGGCGGTTGCATAAGCCACTTTAGGGAGAGAATTCCGGGCACTGATGCTTAGAGTTGTCATTGTGAGAACAGTTGTTACTCCTGCAAAAGAAAAGATCGGAACCAAAAACGTCAGTAAAAGTACTAGCAGGACAGCGTGGGAAGTAGCTTTTCTTTCTTTTTTCCCCCTAAAACACTGCTTTAGGTACCACTTTTATCCACTTAAAAAAAACTTATTGGAAGACAGTGCAAAGTTAATTATCTTAAATGGTTATTATATTTCTTGAAGTAATGAGTCTGAAAATGCTTTCAATTTTCATTTTTCTGTACAAATCACTCTTCCTCTTCTTACGTACTGTTGAGGTTAGAAAGTCTGGAGACACTGAAGTAGAATCACCTACGAGGAAAAGCAGGCACTTTAAACTGACCCATTGCCAATTAACATTAATCTAAAAAAAAAAAAACCTGTAAAAGCTTCACATGAATTTGTTCAACATTTATTTGAATCAGGCCAAGCGATGGGCCGATCACTCACACCAGTGATCACAGTGGAACTGTGACTAAGAAATTCTTCATTCAAGTAGGGCTCCAAGTTACCAAATTAATTCTGGATTGCTTAGCAGTGTGAGGACCTCATTTCTTTCATCCCATAGCTTAGACTCTACAGAACATAAAACAAGGCACTAAACCCAAAACTTTGTAAAATATAAATCACCATCTATAAAGAATATCTGATAACTTTGTTGGCTTAAAAAATAATCTAGGTCCTTTTAATGCATGGCTTTCTGTCAATAGCAAGGGAAGTCACAATAGTTAAAAAAAAAAAAAAAAAAAAAAAGAAGGTAAGTTGTGTCGTCAGTCCTGAAAATGGCTAAAGCCATGTGTTTTATCAGAGATCCAAAAGAAATTTAACTATTTACATAGGTGAGGCATTAAATTAAAAAATGTGACAGAAATGTTCATTCATATTTTGAAGTATTTATGTATTTTATTTTTTACTTTCCTTTACGACAAAGCAACTTTTTTTTCTCATTTACAACAGAGTTAGTAATTCAAAATATCAGTAATTCAATTTAGCCATGAGTGAGTCTAGGATATTATGGTAGTAGTAGGAATCATAGGTAAAACATAAATTCAGTTCACCTGCGGCCGAGTCATTATTAAAAAACATATTTACAGAAATACATTGTACATGCATGCATCAAACTGTGAAAGGTTTTAGATTGATGTTTTCTTTTGAAACTTTTGCACAGAAGAATAAATAGAATATAAAACAGATACACACATGTACATGAATATATAGACATACAACATAAGAAATTAAAATAAATCAATATATGAAAATATATTTAAATTCACAAGCAGTCAAGAAAATACAAACAGAGCAAAAATGAGATGCATTTTAAAAACAATATTATCATCAAAACGTTAGCAAAACTTCAAATGATTGATACACTCCTGCTGTTGAGGAGGATGTAGGGCAATGGTCTTCCTCTTTATAGAAATTACAGACTGATGTCAAAGCTAAGAAACTGTTGCCTGACTCAAGGTCATGGATATTTAGGCCTATGTTTTCTTCTGATTTTTATGGTTGTATTTCTTACATTTAAGTCTTTGGTCCATTTCAATTAATTTTGTGTGTAAGTGTGAGGTAGATGTCCAAATTTATTCTTTTGCGTGTGGGCAGCCAGTTATCCTAGCACCATTTGTTGAAAACACTTTTGTTTCCCCATTAAATGATCTTGGAAACTTTGTTGAGAATCAATTGACCAATTTAAAAAAAAAATTCTCTAAGGTTAGTGAGAAATTTTATGCCTTTTTTATGCTTGATTTTAGAAATTGAGTCTTCTCTCATTTTTCCTTAGTCATTCCAGCTAAACACAAATCAATTGTGTTGATCTTTCCAAAAACCAATTTATGGTTGTGTGTTGATTTTTTTGTATTGTTATTTTTATTCATTATTCCTTTTATCCCTGCTATAATGTTTATTACTTTCTTTTTCTTCTTGCTTTCAGTTTAGTTTACTCTTATTTTTCTACTTTTTAAGGAGGAAGTTTAGGCTATTGATTTGAGATCTTTATTTCTCTTTTAAACATGGGTTTTTAGAGACCTAAATTTCTCTCTCAGAACAACTTTTGTTGTATTCTGTAAGTTATGGTAAGTTGTGTTTTGGTTTTGAAGCATCTTAAAGTATTTTCTAATATTCCTTCTGATTTCTTCATTGAGTCAATGGTTATTTAGAAGTTTCTTGTTTAATTTCTCTATATTTGTAACTTTTCCAGATTTTCCGTTATGGATTTGTAATTTTATTCCATTGTAGTGTAAGAACATACTTTGTAATATTTCAATCTTTAAATTTATTGAGACTTGTTTTATGGCCTAGTGCATTGTCTTCCTGAAGAATGTTCCATGTACACTTCAGAAATATGTGCAATCTGCTTTTGCTGGGTGGAGTATGTTAGGTCTAGTTGACTAATACTTGGTCCAAGTCTATTTTCTTGCCGACCTTTTGTCTAGTTCTATTGTTGAAAGTGGGACACTAGACTCCCCAGCTAATATTTTTGGACTGTTAATTTCTCCCTTCACATTTTTCAGTTTATGTTTCATATATTTTAAGAATCTTTTGTTAGGTGCACCTAGCCGATCTAGCTCTCTTTGGTCATTGTTTGCAAAAAATATATTTTTTCCATCATTTTACTTTCAACTTATCTGTGTTTTTTAATCTAAAGTGAGTTTCTTGTAGACAGTATGTAGGTGGGTCATGTTTTTTTCTTGGGGGAGGGTGTTTTATCCATTCTGCCAATCTCTGCATTTTAACTGACGAGTTTAATTCATTCACCTATTATTAATATGTAATTACTGGTAAGAGAGGATTTCTGGCATTTTGCTAATTTTTTTATATGTTATATATTTTTGTTCCACAATTCTTCCATTAATGCATTTTTTTGTGTTAAATAGGTATTTTATAATTCCTTTTAATTCCTTTGTTTTTATTATATATCTTTGAGTTATTTTCTTAATGTTTACCTTGTATAAAATGTATAACAATCTACTTAGGATTAATAGTAACTAAATATCAATACTATACAAAAATGTTGCTCTTTTATAGCTCCGCTACTCCCAGTTTTTGCTGTTATATCACAAACTATATCTTTATACAGTGTGTGCCTATCAAAATAGATGTATAATTATTGCTTTATGAAGTTGTCTTCCAAATCAAATAGAAAAAAATAAATTAAGACAAAAAATACACATTTGAAGTGTTCATTATATACAGTATCTTTACCATGTTCCTTATTTCTTCTTGTGTGCTACGATCCAGCATCTTTTCATTTCAGACTGAGGATGCTCTTTAGCATTTCTTGTAAGGCAGTTCTGCTAATGACAAAACTTACTCAGTTTTTCTTTACCTGGAAATATTTGATTTCTACTTAAATTTTGAAGGATAGTTTTGATGGATATAGAATTCTTGGGTGAGACTCTTTTTCTTTTGACACTTTGAATATGACATCCCACGACGTCTGTCCTCCATGGTTTTTAATGATTTGTTAGGTGCTGATCGCGGTGAAGATCTCTTTCATATAAGACGTCATGTAACTTGAAACTTTTGCTTGTTTTAAGAATCTCTGTCTTCGGCCTAACACTGTTTGAGTATCATGTGTCTAGCCGTGATTTCTTAAGAGTTTATTTTATTTCTAGTTCACTGAGCTTTTGGATGTATTTAACTGATTTTTTTCATTAAATTTGAAAGTTTTGGCTATGTGGCAACTATGGAAATCAAACTGTGGCCAAGGCAAGTTCAAATGATAGCAACCATAAATTGAATTCTGTTTCTGACTCTAATCTGCTAGTTTAAAATTAGATTTAGGTCTATCCACTCAAGCCAACAAAACATCAGAGCAATTTCACTATGAATCTACTATGAGGTTATTTTTCACCATATTCAAATTTTCCTCATACCTAAATTTTGTTTTCTTTCCTCTGATTTTGGAAATTTGGCAATAACATTGTTAACTTTGTCTGTAGGTCTCTTCCTACTTCCTTTCCTCACTCCCTTCCCTTTTATCTTTTCACGGGAAGGATATGATTCTCATTTGCCAGCTTTTCTGCCTCTAGGTTCAGCCCAGCCTGATCTCATTACACTGTAAATAGAGAGAACCCGGAGCGCTCACAGACCTCCATATACCTGTCTTCCAACCACCGGCATTTTTCTACACCTAGCAGGGCACTCTATAAACGAACGTTCCTTTAAGTCTGTTCCTTTCAACAGACTTGTCTTCTCCTTTATCACTTCTGTGTGCTCTCTATGACACTTCTTCTCTAGGAAGCTTGTTTCTTCCTCAGTAAAAAAAAAAAAAATAAGGCAAATATCTTAAAATGCTGTAACACTAAAATTCTAGGCTATATGTGAAATACATGTGATCATTCCCCATGCACAGACAGTATCTAAAGTATAGCTCTTTTTATATTCTGGCTTTATTTTATGTAATATTTCTATTTCAAAATGTAGGTGCCAAAACTTTATATAATTAATAAATATTGCAACTCAGGATATCTTAGCTCAGACAACATTTGCTCAGCTACCGTGAGTGTTGGGTAAAAATATGCACCAAAAGAAGAAAGTCAAATTAGTGAAGAGAGTTTCAACATAGAGACCAGCACTGCGAGGTCCGCAGCCAGATGTCTGAGTTCTAATCTTGTGACTTTGAGAAAATCTCCCAGCGTTTTTTTGCAACAGTTTTTAAAGTGGGGATTACAAATAGTGCTTTTAAATAGTATTGTTATGGAGACCAAATGAGTCACTGTATGTTAAAGCTGTGCCTCTATCATAAAAAGATACTTCAAGTGAAGGAAAAAATATCACCCTGAAAGCAAAGACAAGACAGATATAAATCAGAAAGAAAATAAAATGAACTTCCTATAGACCTCTAGCCTATCAAATATGCATGTGAGAATGTTTGTGGCTGGAACATGGGGTGGAAGTTAGGAAGGAGAAGAAGTCTCAGAAACCAAACAGGCAAAAACCCTGCAATAGAACAAATGTAAAATTGTTCGATACCACCTGCTGGCTATTGCTAGAAATCGCAGAAACAAGAGATTCTGACACCAAAATTATTGAGTCTGTTTTCCCCTTCAGCCTAATGGACAAAGTAATTCCCTACCCCCAAAATAAAATAACACATACAGATATAGTCTAAGTAACACTATGAAACGTTGCAATATTAACTCTGAATTATACTACATCTGAATGATAAAACCATTGAAACTTCTAGGTGTTGAAAGAGAAATTAGAATTTGAATAACGTATCTTTCTCATAAAACCGAATCAACTCAAACCCTACAAATTTAAACCTGGAAGGATGCGGAAACAATTATGAGCTAGAAAAAAATGTTTAAAAGGCTAATTATAGTGTGCACTACATTGTTGAGGGGCTTACAGACGGTTTTGCTTACCTGAATATGTCATAGATCGAATACATCCAAAACTCATAACCCTCTCCCCAACATTTCCTTCCCCAAGTCCTTTTCTCGGTGAAAGGCTCCATAATCTAAAAGACACCATTTTCATATTCCAGGTTGAAGGTGCACAGACATAGAACATTTTGTCAGTTTGGGCAACTGTACATGCTGTTTGCTCCAACGGGAATTTTTTCCTTGTCTCTTGTTCACCTCTTTTTCATATAGCTAACTCCTATTCCTTGACTTATTATTGAATACGTGCTAAACGGCAGGTACTTTTGCAGGCGCTGGGAACACATAAATGAAGACAGCAAAGATTCCTGCACCCTGGAGGGCATATTCTACCAACTCTGCAGTATGGACAGCTTAGGTTTTACCGTCTGCAGAACTTCTTCCCTAAAGACACCTATGACCTGGTCTTGTGCGTACCTCTGTCATGTTATTTTTTTCAAATATTTTAGTTAGTTAACACAACTGTTACCCTAATGAACTATAAGAATTAGGGCCTATTTGTCTTCTCTCAAAAATGTAAAAGGGTGCCTAGGAATTCATTAAATTGTTTTTAATGAATTAGTAAGAATTTCTTGAAACTCTTCCCTTAATGATCTGTAATTTATTAAGATAATTTAAAAAAAGAAAAAACATTCCTTCATTTATGAAGTAAGCATGAATTTAGTAGCTACTTTGTGCTGGGCACTGTGGAGGTGTGAATGGAATGCAAGCAGAGCCAGATAAGTTCTCCAAGAGATATTTAAAAATAAGAGTACAAATTAACCTAACAGCACAATAGGTCAAGGTCTACAATGACCATAATAGGGCGATCAACATAGCCAGTGCGATTGGGTAAGGCTTCCCTAAAGAAATAAGGGGAAAAATTGAAGGGGTCACCAGAAAAGGAAAGATAATACTAAACTAGAAAACAGAATGTGCAGAAGCTCAGGCCCATGTCAAAGGCCAGGGCATTCTGGAGGAACAGAAAGGAGGGCGCAAGGTGAGAAGGCAGAATTTGAAGGTTTCGTGGAAGAGGAGGCCAGAGGGGAAGGCAGGGGACAGGGTATTCAAGGCGTGTTTGATGATAGTAAGGTAACACAGCTTGATTTCAAGAGCAGTGGGAAACCATTATAGAATTAATTTAAAAAACATATATATAGTGATATGATCAGTATTTCTTATTTAAAAGATTATTTTGTCTATTATTTATCTGTAGTTAAGGTAGTGTATTTTATTTCCTTTTCTGGTTTTTTTCCAAGCTTCTTCTTGTCTCTGGTTTACTGCAGTTTGAGTGTGACGTGAGTAGGTGTGTTTTCCGTTGCTGTTCTTTGTTTTATAAATTTATCTTTCCGATGTTCTCCGAGCGTTCTGGATTTACGGTTTGTGTCTAACCTTAGTATCTGGAAAGTTTTCAGACATTATTATCTGAAATATTTCTTTTGCTTTGTTCTTTCTCCTTTTTGTGATATTCCAACTATGAGTATGTTATAGCTGTTGAAATTTTAGCATAGTTTCTGAATGTTTTGTTCTGTTTTGTTGCCGTTGTTTGTTTTTTTATGCCTGAATTTCAGTTTGGGAATTTTTTAATGACCTATATAGAAGCTCACTGATTCTTTCCTAATAGCTAGGTTGAGTTTATTGATGAGCTCATTAAAGACACTCTCCATTTCTGTTACTGTGTTTTTTATTTCTTTTGATTATTTCTTAAGAGTTTCCATCTGTCTACTTACATTAGTCATCTCTTCTTGCATGTTGTGTACTTTTTCCACTAGTCTCATTAGCATATTAATGATTACAATTGATCATATTTAATATTTTTCAATTCCCTGTCCAATCATTCCAACATCTGTGTCATGGTTCTAAAGTTCGCTTTGTCTTTTCTATGTTTTTGTCATGCCTTGCAACTTTTTGTTGAGAACTGACCACGCTGATTTGCGTAATAGGAATCCTTTATTGCAGGATTGATGTTAATCATGCTAGGAGTTGGGCAGTGTTTAATGTTTGCTAAAATATTTCCTACAGGATTCCAACTTCTTTAGCATTTTTGCTGTTGTCTTTCCCCTCTTGATTTTGGAAATCCCTAAGTTCTCCTTCTCAAAGAGAATACGTGTGTTGCAGTTCTTTCTGCTGAAAGCTACCGCTACTCTGTTGCAGCCCTGCAGGTGTGGTGGTAAGGTGCAGGAAAGAGGGATTGTTTTGTAATTTTCTGATTAAATCTCAGTTTTCTAGTGGGCCTGTGTCTCAGGTTATAACCCTCACAAGTGTTTCTCAGCTCCCCTTATTCCCTTCTCTGCTGCATTCCTGGTCTGTGTCCTTGGAACCGTGATCCTGTTAACTGTGTGTTTTGTCTCCTCTGACCCCTCTTAAGTGAGACAGAAAAGCTAGAGGGGCTGGAAAGGAGGGTGCCTTTCTACCGGCTGGAGTAAGGCTCTGGCCAGGTCTCTTCCCGGGAAGGCAGGTTTTTGTCACGGAGAAGCCTCTGGGTGTATTTCAGAATTATTACCCTTCCCTGCTCCTTCCCCTGCCATAGATGGAATAGATCTTTAGATCTTTACCTGAAAAACCTGGTAGGATTCTTGGCAGTGAAGTCCAGGAACATGTGGTGTCCCCGTAAACTGTGGCCTCCGGGAGTTTCTTATGCCCAGCCCAGTCCACACTCTGTCTCCAGCAATCCGTGGCAGTGCTCCTGCCAGCCTACGGCTTCAGCAGCTTCACTTCTAGGTAAAAAGATCTCGTCCGTGTCTCTCCGAATGTGCCTGACTATTTGCAATGTGGGGTGGCAGTTTGTCACCTCTTATGAATGCAGCAAAAGTCTTTAATTTTCAGTTTGTTCAGCTCTGTCTTGTAAAGACAGGAGTGACAACCTGCAAGCTCTGCACATCTCAGCACTCAACCTGAAGCCCAGTGCGTTAATTTTAATACATGATTTTTTATATCTTTCCATGTTATTAGTTGGCTGTCTATTTCTTCTTCTTCTTCTGAGTTTGACAGATAATAAAAAAAACTGGGTAATAATTTATTAAGGCAATAATGAACAAAATGTGGGCAATCTTTGGGAATTAAAGAATGAGCTAATATCAGATGACTGATATTCAACAGCACAAATTCACAAATCTCTGAATTTGGCCAGCATGATTAAATTTGAAACACAGATGCTTTAACAGTTCACTGTGTTCCTGCTAACTGAATCTTAAGAGGGGAACTTTGGAAACATAAAAATAAATTCTAATATAATATCAGAGGGTTGTTGTAATATTACTGTCTACATCATTTTAAAATAACTTGTTAAAAAAAAGGAAAATTCAAGAAGTCAAACAGCATTTAATTACTATGCACCTGATTTATTCAATCAGCTTGCCTAAACTGGCTTGATTTTATTTTTGAAAAAAAAAAAAACACAACCTATGAAATTTGGCCAAATGATTTAATGCTTTCACCACAAGCATAAACAAAATCATACTAAGATTAAAAGTGAGAAGAAAACTCATAATGTTACTCAAACTAATTTGACGTCTATGCATAGTTTTGCTGTTAAATTAGTAAGATGTCAAAATCCTTCATGGTCTAGATTGAAATTTATTTGAAATCAGTATGGATATGAACATGCGCACACAGATACACACGTGGATATCAGGAACTCTGGGGTGGACCCTCACGCCGTGAGAACGAGCTAATATTCCAATTCAGGTCGAATCCCTTTATGCTACCTGATAGCACCTTGCATATTTCCACAGCATAACACGTCATGATGTATTGTAATTGTTTACCTGCCTGTCTCCTCAAACACGCTGTAACCTCTGTGAGGATCTGTCTGTAGGGATCACATCTTTCTTGTTTACCGTTGTATCTGTAAGACCTAGAATAGTGCCTGACACCCATTTTCAGGTTGAATTAATGAATATAGTTTATGAAACAAATACACCTATTTGTGTACATATAGACATAGTAATGCATGGGTATATTTGTGTTTGTTTTGGATTAAATACACCAATACATAAAAATAGGCTGATAGTAACTATTTCTTTTTTTTTTCAGAAGTCAATGACTAGGGAAATATTACCTTAAATGTATGGTCATTGCAACACAGTTTTTAAACAAACATTTTACGTGCTCAATAGTTAAAATGCATTTCATATATGTGTGTGTGTATATATATATCTTTTTCTTCCTGAGTTAAGTGTTAGAACAGATACTAAGCTAAGCACCAACTAAAGACTAGTCTATGGTGTGAGCAGGTAGGAAAACAGATAAGACAAGACGAAAGTATTTTTCCCCTTTCTCTCCAACAATTGTGCCTCATCATATCCACGGGTAGGATGGCCTTGATATCAGAGACCTAGCAAGGCTTCCTTTTCCTTATTTCTCTGCCATTTTTAGGGTATTGCCCATGTCCTTGAGGTTCAAGAAGGCTTTCCAACACTGGTCTGCATTCCGGCAAGCCACAAGGGGAAAAGGGAAGGAGAGACACCTCCGTTCACTTTAAGGGTATGTCCCTGAGCTGAAGGCAACAACCCAAAATTATACACCTAATTGTACTCCTGTCTCTTTGAGAATTTAGGCATATGGCCAGATATAGCTATATGGGAGGCAGACAAATGCAGTCTTGATTTGATGCACACAGCTAGAATCAAGGCTTTATTATTCTGTAAATTATTAGGAGACAATAATCAAGGGCTGGTTATCTAATGCTTTATACTGACCCTCTAAAATTCCAAACTACCTAATATACAAAACTCATTGGTTTCCCGTAAGCCATGACAAGGTGCTCGCTATGCAGATACAGCTTCAAGGTAGTTCCCAAGTCCCACTTCAAAACAGTTTAAGTAGAAATCCTAAAGTCACTACTATTCATGCACGTTTTAACTGTTGGTCATCTACAAGTTATCCTATCATTTCTCCTTACTTTACTGTTCTCCCTTGACAATTTAGTTTATTCTCATTTCCTAACCTGCTCCCATATAATTAAGATCTTCAAGGATGCATCTCATAAGCTCCAGAGTCCAATATCTAAATTAGCTCCACCTGTACTCCACAAAAATGTATTGAGCCTTTTTTATGACATTCATTTATTCATTAACAACGTATGCAGTCTACTATGTGCTGGTCACTTTGTTAGACACGATATGAAAACATGAATTGTATGCCTGGGGAGAATATAACCCACAGGAAGATGGAGATAATTGACAGGCAAGTTATGTAGACAGTATAAAAAGTAATAAAGTGTGGGGTGCTCTGAGGCTACTACCTAAAGGGTACTATCCAAGACTTTGGAGTCAGAGAAGCCTTCCTGGAGGAAGTGATAAATAAAAGGAGATTTTATTGAAGAGACTGGGGAAGATGTTCAATGCAGAAAGAAACACACTGCTAGGCTGGATACAGGTCAACAAAGCAAAAGGAGGAATTACAACAGGTGAGCCTGGGGCAGCCTTGTAACCCACGGCAAGGGTTTTAGGCAATAGCTACAATGCAGGGCCATGGAAAGGGTCATGCAGGAGGGGGTTATACAACTAGGTTTGAGTTTTAGAGACATCACTCTTGCCACCATGTGTACAATGGGCAGAAGGAAAGTGAGGCCAGAGACAGGGAGACCAGAGAAATTTCATTCAATATACGGAGAAAGATGGGTCCCCTAGAAATCTCAAAATTTAAACATTCACAACTGAATCTATGTCCTAAACCAAAACCTACTAAATCTTTCAAAATTCTCTATTGTAGGGAATAACAGTGCATTATCGAGTCATTCAAGTAGAAATCTAGGAGCACAGTCATCTCTTGGTACCTGTGGGGGGGTTAGTTCCAGGACGTCACCCCATGTATACAAAAATCCACAGATGCTCGAGTCCTTATATAAACTGGCACAGTATTTGCACATAAATTATGCACATTCTCCCATATACTTTAAGTCATCTCCAGATTACCTATGACACCTAATATGCTAAATACTATGTTAATAGTTGTTATATTGTATTGCTTAGGGAATAGTGACAAGAAAAAAAAAGTGTGTACGTTCAGTACAGATGCAACTATCTATAATTTTTTTTTTTCAAATATTTTCGACCTAGAGCTGGTTGAATCCATGGATGCAAAACCCATGGGTGCAGAGGGTCAAATGTATTCTGCGATGCCCACGCCTACATTTCTCTCCCCCTTAGATCCACCGTCTTACATATTCTCTCTCCGTAGTATCTCAGAGATCTCTAACTCTCTCTCCACCAACATGCATTGTTCTATTTCAGGTCTTCATTATTTATTACCTGAATATGTCAATTATCTCTCAACTAGTCACCCTGTACCTACTTTCATCCCATTGCAATCTTTATTGTTCATGACTCCCCATAGCGGTCTTCCCGAAACTCAAATGTGTCCATTTTTCTCCTTTGTTAAAACACACTTCAAGCAGTTTCCACGGCCTTAGAGTGGGAAATGAGGCTGCGCATGAACTGGACTCTGCCTAACTGCTTACAACTCAGGACTCCACGCCCGAGATACACCCGTCGATCATTTGCTGTGCTGCATGTTGCTTCTGATAGCTGTGTACCCTCTGCTTAGAATATGGCCTTTTCCATTATGCTCATCTGCAAAGCTTGACTTGATTTTTCCCTGTGGGCTTCTCTGACATTCTTGTTTCCTTCTTTTATTTTTTTCCCTTTACTCTTAGCTTATTTTGGCTTGTTTCTCTCCAGCACCTATGATCTTTTACTTCATTTATTTATATGCATGCCTGCCTCGTCCCTCCACGCTCTGAGCAGCTTGTGCTGTTTTGAAAATACCACCACCTGACCCGGCTTCTGGCAAAGGTACATACTCATTATCAGCTGGTTCATTGAAGGAAAGAATTTGTTTAAAAAATGTGAACAGGAACACTAGTGGACCACACTTACAGATTCCATAACAAAAAAAAAATATGCAGTAGGAATATAGAAAGCTTTATGATGAAATAGAAGCTTAATCACAATATTGTAAAATGAGTATAATTTTAAAGTTGTACAAATTAATACCGTTTGCACATAAATCACATATTTGTACCTTATTCCAGATAGAATAATAAAAACCATCACTTAGGAGCACTTATGATAGGCCAGGTCTTATGCTAAGAACTTTTCCATGTATTAATATGTGTAATCCACATAACATCCATGTGAGTTAGGTATTATTATCCTCACATACAAATGAGGAAATTGAGGCTTAGTGAAGTTTAGTACCTTACTGAAGATCGTACTGTTAGTAGAGATGAGACACAAAGCCAGGAAACCTGACTCAAACGTCCATTCTCTTTACTACTAAATTATACTGCTGAATCTACAAATAGGGTCTTCTTTCAAAGTCACTTATATATCATATATTTCTTGATATCATTAATCTAACCCTTACATTTTACTGGTGAAGCCCCTAAGATATTTGTAAATGTTAGAGTTACATTTTGCATTAAAGTGCTTAAATCGCTTTAGAAGTGGCTATGCATAGAGCAAAATGGGCTTTAAAAAGTCAGGCGAGAGTCTGTCTCTGCCAAGTTTCAGGCCCTTCTGCAAAATGGAAACGATATTTTTTGGGTTGTTGGGAGGAAAAAGTATGAGCATATATGCCTGGATATAGAGTTGCCCAACAAATGTTAAATTCTCTCCTCTCTTTCCCCTTTCTCTCTGAGCCTCAGTGACTTTATCTCTAAAATGGGCATTAGAATATATATCTTATAGACTTCCAAACTTTAAATAACGTATGCAATGCCCTAGGTAAAACCTGTCAAATAGAGTGTTCTACAGCTTCCCGGTTACATATCATGATGCCCCCAAGCAAACTGTGGATAGACACCAAAAATCCAAACCAAGGATGCAAGAGTCCCATCTAGTGGTGGTTTAAGAAAAATCAAAAGACGCTTAGGGATTGTGCAGTTTAAATGGCTGCCTACAAAGCCTTGGGCAATTAATTTTCTTATTTCCCACCTTCAAAAAGAATTTATTGTGGCTCCCATGGAAAGAGAAAGGAAAGCCTTGAACAAGATTTCCCTCTATTCTTCCATTGTTCCAACAAAGCACAGAATCTCTTCAGAGTTGATTCACGTATTTCTAATCTCATTAAACCCATCTCCTTCATGATGGAACCACTCTGTTCCGAGATTTCTAAGAGGATATGATTCAGCTTCTTAATTAGGAATAATGTGATAGCCTATCAATGGATTCAGCAGTGTCATTATGACTCAAAATCAATCTCTTGCAAGAACAACCCATCAAATCATAACCTATTACATTTGATAAGCAATTTTCAAGAAATTTAGCATGGCTCACATCTAATCTCAAATGAAATCCATTGTGAGCCAGAGGTTCTACATTAAGGTAAGGCTGGATCTAAAATGGTCAAAGACAGCCTCCCAGGGTTGTCTCTGGGACCTCTGCACCTTCGTGTCCTTATCCAAGAAGGTCCGATCTGGTATGATGAGCATCACAGTTATATTTTGATTTTATGAGTTTAAAATAAAGTAATATATTCAGAATAATGACAAGAAGGTGATAAAACATCAGGAGACTATAGAGAACCCTATCCTATATAAATTGCCCATAGTTATCAAATCTTTTTTCTATTTCAACCTTGTAAATTGCATTGCCATAAAATGCAGGGGGCTGTTCAGATGTTAATAGCTCTGATGATTTCTTCTAACTCCTTGAGGTGATTTAACTGGGGAGATA
>CAUYSK010062318.1:0-58040 GCA_963575035.1 Avahi laniger | reverse complement strand
GCTGCTTAATCACAAGAATCCTCATCATTTCATTCAATTGGTCGCAGTAGACATCCACCGTAATGAATTGACCAGGTTTCATGAAGCTGTAGTGGATAATACCAGCGCTGGACCACCAGACAGACACCATTAGCTTTTTTTGATGAATATTCGGTTTGGACTGTTTTGGCACTTCATCTTATCTAACCACTGTGCCAAATGCTTGTAATTGTCAAAAAGAATCCATATTTCATCATATGTAACAATACAGTGGAAAAATGGTTTGCTTTTATGTCATGACAGCAAAGAAAGGCAAGCTTCCAGACGATTTCACTTCTGATGTTCTTTTAATTCATGTGGAACCCATCTATCCATCTTCTTTACCTTGCCAATTTGTTTCAAATGGTCAAATATTGTTGGAATAGTAATGTCAAACCTTGCTGCTAATTCATGTGTAGGTTAAGATGGATTCACTTCCACTACAGCTTTCAGCTCATTATCATCCTACCTTGGTCTCAGGTCGCCCATGTGGCTCACTTTCAAGGCTAAAATCACCAGAATGGAACTTCTCAAACCATCATGTACTCTGCATTCATTAGCCACATCCTTCCCAAACACTTCGTTGATATTTTGAGCTGTCTGTGATGCACTGGCTCCATAATGGAACTCATATTCGAAAATAACAGGAGTTTTTCACTTATCCATGATTTCACAAAAATTGCTCTAAAAAAATTTGAAAGATAATCACAAGCCAAAACATGAATTTGAAAGACTGAGGATTTTCCTTCACAATAAACAGAACACAAGTGTGAAAGTGAAATGTCAGAGATATCAACTGTCAAACTTAGTACTTAAGGAAATCGGACATTTCATACTTAATAACCTAATAGCATGGCCAGTTTGCATAGCTGCTGACAACAGGGGAGGGGCTGACTGAGATCAATATTGACAGCAATTCAAATCGGTGCCATGATTTTGGGGTGCCATCGGTTGGCATGGTCATGAGACTTTTTTCATGGTCCACTGGGACGAGCAGGATGTAGAATACATAGATAGTGAAATGGGCTGGTTTTAAGTCAAAGCCACTTACAGCTGTTCTTAAGTTCTCTGGTATATTCTTTCCTTTTCCAATTAAAAACATTTGAATGAGGGGTCTGTAAGAGTCAGACTAACATTTAGAGAAATAAAACATTAATTTACATAATTTACATCTTAAAAGGCTTCTAACTCTATTCCCACACTTGATAATATCTAGTAACACTGACAATTTTGGCCAAAGGTTGTTTTAACTGGTCTTCAAGACGGGAAAGAAAAATTGTACAGTTAAAGACTGTAAAAAATGACATGAGAGCTAAACAGTCTATATACATGAGCATGCAAGGGAATGACAGTAGAGAACTAGTATACCTCTGCAAACCCAATGAACTCTGTAAGTCATGCGTATTTCTGAAAGTCACAACTTGGGTACCTAGGCTTCAGCAACAAGTTAGGGCCCAGCCCAGGTAATATTAATACAAATAAAGTATAAAGAAAAAATGGTGTTAAAGCTTTGAGCATTAAGATTAGATACCATATCCTGAAACGCTGAACCGATGAGTCAGATAACAACAAAAAATAGCATGATATTGCTATTGGTCCCCAACCCCTGAAGAATCACTAGCTGAAAGCAAAATCAAAGACAACAGGGGTTAATTACGTGAAATCATGGAAAAATCATGGAAAATTAAGTACTAAGTCCTAGCAAAAGATTACCAATAACTGAACAGTTTTATGACACACCTATATACCCAAAGTGGTTTTTCTTCCAATTAGTTTTTCATTTTATAAGCCATACTTTAAATGATTCATCATTATCATGTTAGAAAATACATAGTACTTTCCCTTGAAACTAAGGTCTAATGAACAAATATGGTAAACTCAGAGGTGGCAATGCCTTGCACAAATAATATTTTTACTGTCTATTGTGAAAAATGACTATCATTCATACACTAAAAATTCACTGTTATATTTTTATTTATTTTTAAAAGGTTATTTCCATTCATCAAAACATGGCCTTGATGGTACTTTCCTCCACATCATCCTTCCTCAATATTTCCAGGGGATCTTTCAGGAGCTTGTGGGGTAAAAAGAAATATGGGAAATAAAGACAGTAACAGTTTCTGCAAAGGATCATACACAAAACTTCTCTTTACTTATGGAGGGAATACAAGAGCTCTGCTGAGCTTAGGAAGATATAGTACGTTAACATTAAAACATTTCTTTTTAACAGTGGCAAAGCCTACAATTCTTAACCTTTAACATGCACCGGAGCCCCCTGGAGGGCTTGTGAAAAGCTTGCTGGGCCTCATCCTTGGAGTTTCTGATTCAGCAGGTCTGGTGGAGGTGAAAATGTGCTGATGCTACTGGTCCAGGGACCACACTTCGAGAAGCCCTGCTCTAGGCACCTCCCCATCTCCTCCCCTTGCTTTCCACTTCTCCGTCTTGCCAAGATGGCTTCCCTTACTGACAGTCCTCAGGATCTGTTCCATCCTTCAGTGCTGTACTTGAAAATTTTTTATTTCGCAAATCTGGCAGTTTTACCAAATGTTGATGATGTCTATTTACAGTGGCAGGAAGATTTCTTTTTTTGGCCATAAGTTTGTTTTGCTGGGCTTGTTAAAAACTTTGTAATCCATGTTTTCAGCAACAGTGCTCATCTTCTTTCTTTCTTTTTGACACTGTTATTTCCAGGCATTTGACATTCATCTTTTCGTGATCTTAACACAGGAGAAAGCATCTCTGTGCCACTTGCATTTAGTGCTTGGTGGTGGAACTCATCATTTCCCTCACCTTTTCCTTCTGAACCAGTTTTCTGAGGAGGCAGGAACTCATCCTGATTGTTGCCAGTGACAGTAACTCCACTAACTGTTGTGACAGGAGTGGGTGATAAGGAAATACTGACAAGTACAACTAGCAGCTCGAGCATTAGCAAAGGAAGCAGCTGACAACAAGCACAAACTGCTTCTACCATCCCTCCCACCATCCTATGAACCATGACGCATCCTTGAAGCTATGCCTCCGACCAGACGGCATCCACAGCTGCTAGAGTAAGCCACTTTACTCTCATGCCAGCTCAGATAAGGTTCACAAGATATATAGGACGCTGAATACAGCCTCTAACACTGAGATTTTTACATGGACTTCTCCCCAGGAAAACAAAAGCGTGTGGCTCAGAACCACAGTAATGAAGCCAAAATAAAACAAAGACCTGAAATGAATCATGCATCACCAGGAGCCTTTACCTAGAGCCTAAGTGGAGAATCCATCATATCGGCAATGACTGTGCCAGCCTAGCTCCTTTGTCACAATACCAACTTTTTCAATTTCAAGTGACTTAGGTAATAACTCTGCCCCTTTACTCTGCATCAGAACTTCCAGGCTGTGGGACAGATGTATAGATACAGGTGTAAGCATCCCAGATTCCAAAATGCAAACCTCTATCTGATTAACTTATTTGGGATTCATAACTAGTTTAATTACTTGTCCTAGGTGTTGCACTTTACCTAACAAAGGATGCCATAAGCATCACAGATTAAGATGATTTATTTTAGTTTTTGGTCATTTTGCTGCAAAAATGGCCTTGTTTTTAGCCTATTTCATAGCCCAGTAAAGTGATGTCCTATGAAATTTTCAATTGCCTTTGACTTTTAAAGAATCCAAAGAAGAAAATGAGGCCTATTTTCCAACTACATACCACTTAGTAAAAATTATATTCTGCCCCTTCCAAATTTGGTACCAAGTTAAGCAGCTAATAATTTCCTCTTCTTATCAGTTGTTATCAAAAAGCAACACAAGAGTTTTGATACAAAATGAAGTTGTTCCTTTAAAATACTACATTCTGAAAAATAATCTTAAATTCCCTTAAACTGGTAAGTAAAACTGACTTTTTATGAAAGATTCTCATATGAGTAGATAATGACTTTTGCCCACTGTAGAAAACGCAAGATTACGATTCAGACAGGCAACCTGTATAGCCAGCAAGGAGAAATCAGAACCCCAAAATAAATAAAAACTGTGGAATTCAGCTTTAGTTATTACTTTTGAGCAGATCAAACACATGAGCTCAAGGATCATCCTCAAAGTAAGTCATGCTATCCGATTTTTTTCAACACTGATTACAAAATCTGATTTTTTAAACTTTATCTTTCCTTGAATGGTAATAGATTTTTCTTAATTTATAACATATACACTGTGCCATATAAAAAGAAAATTTACATTTTAAGATTCAAAATACACTCAATCCTAAGGTTATCCTGTGGAACCAGTTAATACAGAAAGCAAGCAGAATAAGTGATTAATTCCTTAAGCATGCATACACGGCACCTTAAAACGAGGAGTACAATTTACAACCCTGTGTTGGAAAGTATTTGTGTGCTTAATACTATTCTCTCAGGCAACTCATTTTCTTCCCATTTATTACAGGTAGATGTTGCATTCTTGGGTGATCCCTGTTGAAAGTATTCAAAATGTGTAGAAAAGCATGCCCAAGAAAGATGATAAACATTCATGGCATACTGTTTCACCAATATGGGTCTCAGACTGACTCAGGTCTATCTCTAAAAACCAACAGATTAAAACCCAGACAGAGAAAATCTGAAAGTCTGGGATTTTAGTCCTGGCTTAGTTATGTGATTTTGAGCAAATCATTCACTTCTGTGACTGTTTTCATCTCTCTAAAATGGCATGACTTTGTAGAGATGTTTGAACTGTCAATTAAGTTGTAAATTATTTTTAATCATAGGTACAAAGAAGACTATCAGGCAATACCTTGGCCACCTGACCTGCAGAGGTTTTAATTAATAGTCCATGATCATAGTACCAATCACTGCATGAGCCATAGAGCTTGGCACAAAGAAAAAAAATATGTCCATAGATTTCTCCCTTAAACCCAACCAAGTATGTTAGAAATATGTGCCATAGGTCACTATGGGGACTAGGTAAGAATGCACATGACAATAAAACATACCTTTATCACTGAAGTCATTCAGTGGCGCCATTCATATTCAACAGACGTTACATTTTCTACACTTCTATGGGTGCAGCCCACAGGGAAGGGAAGTGTAGCCTTGAAGCTCCCTGTAAGGACACTGACTACTGCATGAGAACCAGGAGTGATTCTGAGGGATGCTGGGTTGCTGCAGCACTGCCCGTCTCCCATCCCACAGTCCCTATCTGCCCCCTCCCTCCTCCACATTCCTTGTTACGAACTGACATGTTTTCAGTCTTACATAAAGTGCTACATAAACTTAGCTTCGAGTTCCCCTTTCCAACTAGATTCACATCCACCCACCTCCTCACCTCATCTGTAAAGAAATTCTAGAGTTTCCGCTGATAAGCACTATGATATTTAAAGGAAACAGGACAACGTAGCCCACCATTACATTCTGTGTGGGGAAAAAGGACAATCGCACTTTGGGGAAAGGAGGCACTGCCCCACTCGGCACCTATTTACGACAGAAACTAACCAGGTGCAGGATAGTCCCTCTACAATGTGTCTAGAGCAGTGAGCACTTAGCAAACAGCTTCTGTGTATTTCAAAGTAAAAGCACTCAATTCGTACAAAAGAGCCCTTCTATCAACCAGGCCCCCGAATGACAGACACTCTTGATAATACTTTTTAGAAAGTGTGGCTTTTCTCCAGCAGCTCCAGGTAGTCACTCATTTCTCATTTTGACAAGGTAGCATCCAACTTCAGGCACGACTGTATATATAACTCTACATGCAGCTGAGCCGTCATAAACACGCCAAGTATAAAGGCATGTCAGAGACATTTTTCCTCCCCAGAGCATGGCCCCAAGAAGCCATTATTATAATACAGTATGAATTTCTGCTACACGTTATTGACCTATAATACTACTAATAAAATCCCACTTAGGACATAAAGGCTTACACTGGAATATGAAGTAGGAAAACACAATCCACTGACTATTTTAAGTTTGCTGTATACCTAAACCACTTTCTTCACTACACCAATCTGTGTGTATGTGTGTGATCTCTTTTGGTAGAACACAAACTTTGGAGACAAGATAAAATATGATGCAGCTGCTGCTGATCCCGTTAGACCATGTGCAGAAAAATGGAGGAAGTTCCCAAGGCCCAAGCTCCTGGTTTCTCTTTTGAGGCCCCAAATTGAGAGAACTTGGTTGTTTTATCTTATTGGCACTCTGAGTGAATCAAGACTAGGCTCGAAGGCAAGCCTTTTCTCCTGTAAACACGATTCCATACAGGCCTTAACTCAGTATTTAAATTCTGGAACTGGCTACAAATTTGGGACTTCCTCAAATGATACTAAAAGCTCTACACAAAAGGTATCCAAAAGCAGTTAACTAGTTTTTCAAGAACAAAGACAAAGCTGCAAAAAAGCAACAGCTCTGTGAATGGAGCTGGATGTAAATGTTGGGACAGCAATAATCATGTAACAGAGCAGATGATCTTTTTGTTAAAAAAAATTGCTGCCTCAATACTTTGTAATTAAAAAAAAAAAGATTCCCACAACATGATTTCCTAAGAGTCCGCTGCTGTGTTTAAAGAGGAGTCAGTTCTGGCAGAAAGGACAGGGAATGTCCATTAAGATATGCAAGAATATATAATACAAAGTCTAACATTTGTTTCAACAACACCCAGTCAACTCCTGGAGGGTGACATAGTGCTCTCTAGCTGTATCCAGGGCTCTTTTCTTGTGGCATTTTAAAAAACGTAGCTGTAGTTGAGTCTGTGGCTTTCTCTGCTGCCGAGGTCCTGATCGACCACTCAGAGTTTGGAGATTTCGGGGCCTGTGATGCTGGTGTGGTTGGCTCCAATGCATCCGTGTGAACTAATAAGGTTATTACAAAAGTAAGGAGGAAAAAAACATCAAGGAAAAATACATTAGAATAAAACAAATTAGAATGAGAGACACTTAGAAACAAAATTTTCTAAATCCTTATATTTCATGTCCTATCAACCCAAGTGGCCACATAAAGTTTCTTTTTTTCCTACAAACACATAAAGGCAAGATTTAAGTGAGAAAAGTATTTCTCCATCTGACAAAATGGGTTTAACTGAGCAAATGAATACATTCAGGAATACAAATTCATAACGTAATAAAAACCACCTCTTAAGCACGTATGTGACAGGCACTACATGGCATAAGCACTGCACTATCATGATCTTATTTCCTAATGCAAACCCTTATTAGTAGATACTGTCACCTCCATTTTCCATATCAGGAAACTGAGGTACAGAGAGGTCAGATAAATTGTTCAGGGATGCAACAAGCCGGTTAAGAAGCAAGATTCAAACTCAGATACTGAACTTGAAGCCCTATCCTCTTTCTGTCACACTCCATGGCTCCACTAGGGCAGTGCCACCAATAAATACATACAACAAGGAAAATGGTAGAGAGAGAACATCGGCCCAGTATTTCCCATACAGTCACTAAAAACATTCTGGACAGGATAATCATTGTTGTGCAGGGCTGTCCTGCATATTGCAACAATTCCCATTTTGGATCCTGTCTACTGAATGTGACAACCAAACATTTTTTTCACATTTCCAAATGCCCCTGAATAGAGCAGTACGACCCAACAATTACACACTAAAATATGGTAAAATCTAGGAAAGTTTAGATTTTATTTTACCCTGTCACCCAATAATTCCACTCCCAGGAATGTAACCTAGAGCAGTAATTTTCAAATTGTGGGTCACAAAATCAATTTAGTGGGTTATGATCATTACCACTTTTTTCCTCAATAAAAAATATCAGAGTGTACCCAGGATTTATTTCAGATTTACATGTGTACCCACACATATATACAAACATGAATTTCTTACCATGGATTAATATAAAAGTATCTTGAAAGCTTTTACTCTATAGCACATATACAAGAGTTCCTGAGGGCAATGGCTTTCAAAGGTTTTGGAACTTCAACCACAGCAGCAAGAAACACATTTGACGACTCAAATTTCTCTCTCTTTCTCTCACGTACACACACTCACAACAAACTCATACACACATAATTATTCATATTTAACTGATAATAAATTTCCCAAAACTATACCTATCCTTACAGGGTCACCAAATCACAGTGAAAAAAACACTACTCTAGAAAAACTTTTTTTGTTATTTTTCAGTATGGTAAAATATACATACAATTTCCTATTTTAACCATTTTTAAATGTACAATCCAGGAGCATTAAGTTCATTCATACTATTGTATAACCATCACACTATCTACCACCAGAACTTTTCATCATGTCAAATGGAAACTCTATACCCATTAAATGATAACTCTCCATTTCCCTCTTCCCCCAGCACCAGGCAACTACCATTCTACTTTCTGTTTCTATCAATTTGAATATTCTAGGTAGCTCAAAATAGCGGAATCATACAGTATTTGTTTGTCCTTTTAGGCTGGCTTATTTCACTTAGCATGTCTTCATCCATGTTGTAGTATGTGTCAGAATCTCACTCTGAATAACAAAGACTTTCAGGCTGAATAATATTCCATTGCATATATATGCCACATGTTGTTTATCCATTCATCTGGCAATGAACATCTGGATTGTTTCTACCTTCTGGCTATTGTGAATAATGCTGCCGTGAACATGGGTGCACAAAAATCTATTTGAGTCTCTGTTTTTAATTCTTTTGTATATATATCCAGAAGTGAAATTACTAGACCATATGGCAGTTTTATGTTTAATTTTTTGAGGAACTACCAATCTGTTTTCCACAGTGACGCACCATTTCACATTCCCACCAGCAACACACAGGGTTCAGTTTCTCCACATGCTTGCTAACGTGCGATGTTCTCTGTTTCATGATACACCATCCTAATGGGTGTGAGTGAAGTGGACATGAAGAATGTTTGCACTTGTTCTTTCAGAGAACAATGCAGTAGTTTTCACAATAGCATAAAACAGGATAAAATCCACATGTCCATCAAGAATGTTTAATTATAGTACATTCATCATACTCATACAATGGAATATTATATACATGGCAGTTAAAAATGAATGGATTCTGACAGGACAAAACATGAATGAATCTCAAGAACAGAACTGTGTGAAAACTGCAAGTCATAAAACATGACATACGGTTTGATTGCATTTATACAAGGTTCAAAAACATGCAAAACTAGATAATATATTGCTTAAAGACACATATATCTGTTAAAAATATTTGAAAAAAAGAATGATAAACAATAAACAAAAAGTTATCAGAATAACTTTTACCTCCATGGAAAGTGGAAGGAAAATCTTAAAAGTAATGTTCTTTTTCCTAAAGTGAATGGTAGGTACATTGATATTTACTGTATTGTTTTTCTTTATGTATCTACTATAATGTTCTCATGTAGTCATTCAATAATGACTACATTCAAAAATATTAAAACATATTTTTAACTTTAAAAAACATTTAAACTTCAAAAAGACACAGTGGGCAATAAGAATCTGTCCTATGACTGTTGAAACAAGGGACATTCTAAAATGGACCTGCTGAATCCAACTATGGGGTTACAATAATGTTGAAAATAACTCTTTTGACCTTAAGAGTCTATTAATTTTTTCATACTACAAATATCCAGTGAGTTTGTTCTATGGGTTAGGTATTCTTGTAGATGCTAGGGGTACAGGAGTGAGCAAACAGATCAAAAATTCCTGCCCTTGTGAATTCATCTCTAGCATCACTGGCCTGGTACTGGAAACTTGATGTAACTGATTAACAGATTAACTATTAGGTACCCTTCTTTCTGAATGATACTCTAAGGACATACATCCCATCCCAGGGAGAGAAAGGACAGAAAAGGGAAAAGCCAAAATAGTCCAGGCTCTGAACAGAATCTCTGATCGCCTCAATTTCCTTTCCCAAAAGCCATGTGTTTACTTTTTGAAGAACTGGAATGTGCAGCTCTGATCTACCATTCTGATGAAGAAAATCATTTCAAGAAAATGAAGTCTGCTTTTCATCTGGATTCCTTATGTTTAGTACAGTATTTGGTCTCAAATTTTGGAGAAAATAGTCCATTTCTTCTTATCCAAGTACATTCTTTAAGAGCATATACATAGTTCACCTTAGCATGAGGTCGAGATTTGCTGGGAACCTCTGCTCTGGTGTATTAGTCATGGAAGCAGGTTTGCGTGCTTACTCACTAAGATCCCGGGTGCGGCTCTGTGCACCAGACACCTGCATGCTAGAAAACCGTAAAAGAGAGGAGAGGGAAGATAAAAAGAAGAAAATAAAGGTGCTACATTTTCAAGATGCCTACTTAACAACCCTATGGTCGTTTACAGGTCTTTTCTCTGGCTGTTTGTTACTGTTAGTACAAAAAGACAAGGAAGACACGCTGTTTCTTCCTGCTCTTTACCTCTTTAGCCTTATTAATATCTTTAAATTTAGTCAATTTCAACTCAAAACTTTCTACCAGTGGGGGAGGGGAAAAAGGGAAAAGATTTGTGGCTGCATGTTTAAGAAAGAAGCTGAATTCATCACAGTGACAGGGGAGAGTGTTGGCAGAGATCTGAGCTATTTATTCTTTTAGGAAAATCCTATAAAGAATGACACAAGGAAACCTCTATCTGCAGTCTTGTTCATCACACCGGTGAAGAATCCGATAACAGATGTATGCAGTAGCGTGATTTAGTGCCAGGAGCTGGCCCCTGATGTGTATTAATACAGCGGCAAAGCGGAACGCACCTCTCTTCATCACTCATTCCTATAAAAGAGGTGGAATCCGAGATGGCCCGATGTTAGGCAGAGCAAGCCCATTTGTTCTACTGACTGATGGCACAGGCTCAGGCTATGTCCTTCACCTCCGTGGGGCACTCAGGTTGTGGGTAGAAAAAAAGAAAATGCTCAGCGAAGCAAGGCTTAGTCAACAAGTGAGAGGAGAGGAGTTAGGCTCAGTAAGGAAACATTTAATGCTCGAGTCTTGTTTAATTACCCCACATCCCATACATTTCCCGATTCAAATATGGAATAAGGATTTAAAACTCTTCTCAATGTTTGGTCTCCTATAAAGAATTAACTAAAAACAGAAGCTCGATATTAAGGAGGAGAAAAAAGAATGAAGAGATAAAAGACAGGAGGTTTTGTTTTAGTGCTTCAAATACCATAGCCTGGATGAGGATCTGAGTTTTGATGTGGGGTCATAGTTTGGAATCAATCCTACCACATATAAGAAGACAGTGTTTAAGAGGGCAGCTGTAGAGTCACAGGGAAACTGGTTTGATCTTGGCTCTGCAATTGATCCACCATGTGACCTGGGGGAGTGATTTAACCCTCAGTTTTCTCATGTGTAAACTGGAAATAAAAACAGCATCTACCTTGTAAAACTGTTGCAAACATTAAGTGAAATAATGCTTGCAAAGTGTTTGGCTCAGGGCCTGGCCAAGTGAAAAGCACTAAAAAAATTTACCATGATCATCAGACCTGCGATTAACACTGTCCAGTATGAGCCACCTTCAAGCAGACATCCCAAACAGAAGCTCAAAAAGGACAATTTCAGAGTTTGCCAAAACTTGGGGGTAGGGTTCCATATCTGTCTGGGTTTTAACCTATACTCAGCTATCAGCTGCTCTGATCTATGTAATATATAGTATTTTCTGAGGAAAATAATCTATGATATATACTCAATATCCAATTTTCTCACTGATATGAATACATAACTATCCCTTTTTTTCATTTAAGGATAACATACACGAAGTAAAGTACATAAATCTTAAATGCACAGCTCAAGAATCTTTACAGATGTCAACGGCCACGTAGCCCCCACCTAGTTCATATACTGGAACATTTCCAGCACCCCAGGTTTCTTTCTGCTCTCTCAGTCACTACCCCCAGCAAAAGAGAACCACTATTTTGGCTTCTACCAATTAGTATTAGTTTTACAAAGAAAACTGAAAAGTTTTAAACTGCAAATTTGTTTTTAATTAAAAATTTCTTGATTAGTAAAATACTGCACTGTATTTTATTCATAAAGGCAGTTAAGAATGTATTGTACCGTACACTAAAGAAGTGAATTAACCCATGGGACTCCCTGACTACTGATTGAACTGCCACCTCATCTGGATTTTCATTAATATGGACCCAATTTCCTGTCTGTGCTAGAACAAGAGCTGAGATGACTGGAGATTGCTGATGGAGGAACACAGAGTTTCAAATGCTAGAAAGCCATGCAGTAGTGAAAAACACAGACTTCAGGGTCAGCAAGAACTGGACAATTACTTCTCACAGTCTCAGTCTATCCATGTAAAATGGGAATAAAATGACCTATCTTATCACAAAGATTAGATGAAAAGGTATACAAAACACACAATTTAGTGCCCAACACACCGTAGGTGCTCAATAAATGATAACTGCATATAATCACCTGCACTGGGGCTGGACAGAGATGCTGTGGCCACAGGTTTCCGTTTCCTCTTGATGTCACGTGAACATGGTGGTCCCCAGTGTACATTTGCCTGTCTGCAGATATGAGAAGTGAAAAAATGGTTTTAACTTTGTAATTCATACTGTATATAAGACATTATGTTCAGCCCAGATGAAATCCTTGACCCATTACAGACAAAACCAAACAGGCACAATCTTTTGCCATTAACTGTTGGCACAAGATTATTCAGAATTAATCATAACTCACTCTTTACCCATAATACACACCCCTTCTAAACTTTTTACCTGATTTCAGTGTAGCAGACATTCAAGATTAATTTCAATAAATATGCGTTTCATTACATGCATATTTTTGCACAATTATTTTTCATAAAAACTGTAACTGCAATTGTTCTAAACCCACTAATGAAATGCCTACTCCCAAGTGGTAATATATTGAAAAGTTTAATGCTGCATGAACACAGATATTTGCATAGAATTTTAATAGGAAATTTAACCCTTCTGCCACTATAAATCTAAATTTTTAATACTATATCACAAGTTAAATAAGCCTGGTTTCTGTGACTTTTAAAAGTATTAATTATATGTCAATAATGTTTCCTCATCTGAATATTCAGCTTCTCTTAAAAACAAAACACTGAGAGCTTCAAAACTAGAAAAACAAAATATTCTCTGAAAGACAATGGGCTTAACACTGAAACGGCTAGTATGCCATTTTATTAATAATTCACACTGCTCCCCACTCCTTGTTTCTCTCAAACTAGACAGCTCCTGCCCCAATTAAGGGCCAAGTTGAGTCCCACCTTTATAGAAAGCTTTCCTTAAACATTTGAGGCCTTATCTATCATGAATCAATATTAAACTGGTGCACATGTATCTTGTTTCCCTAATGAAACAAAAAGGCTTAATCTCCTTGAGATTAAGAACAGGGGTCCTGAGCACAGGAACTATATTTACACTTTCATAATTTCCAGCGATCTACCAACGGCAGCACGAGACACACAGCTGATCCTCATTAGCTGCTGATTAGAACTGATATGAATGAATAAAAGTTCTAATCAAATGGCCAACTGAACACTTAAAAGTTAAATGGTTACTGGTTTAAAATGGTAAATTTTATATTATGTATATTTTACCAAACAAAACTTTTAAATAGCCAATGTACCTAACATAAAAAGGAATCCAGTAAAATCACACCAGATAAACTCCTAATTGGTAGTCCCAGCTAAGGATCGAGACTCTTAATAGTCTTAAAACTGGAACCTCCAACAAATCTAAGAGAATCTAATCAGCAAGGCAACAAGACAACTGTTGAATCAACAATTTTCCTAGACAGAGGGCTCCCCCAATCTGGCAACTTGCACAGTTTAAAACACACACACTCATTTTTCTAAATAGCAAAAGCTTAAGAGTTAATTCAATTTATAAATAGGAAAATATAAGAATTTGACTAGAATCCTAAGAAATTTTTTTAGAATGCAGAGTGCTATAAGCCAAGATTTATAATACAAAGCCATTGGTTTGGAAAATTCCATCCAAATCACCTTTTATTGGTCACTCTCTCCTGTATAGAAAATTAAGTTAATACCCCATGAACAGTTAATTCTGGAAACCCAAATAGTTAATTCTGAATAAATGTGTAAAATAGGGAACAGTTCATATTTCATACCTTATATGAATAAGTCTAGTAGCATGCTGATTTAATAAATTAACATACATGACAACATCAAAGGTAGACAGTACTTCACTCTGACTGGACAGGTAGTAATTCCCTTTGAAGCCACGACACAGGCAGAAAAGAAAGTGACACTATAAAATTGTTCCTCATCAAAACAGGGAAATGTAGAGAATAGAGCTTCCATCTTTTCCACAAACATGGGACTTGAGTACATACAGACCAAAACTCAAACCGCCCAAGCATTTTGATCTAATTTAATCATGCCTATCCTCAAGCATGATTCAGAAAGAGAAACAAACTCAAAGGGTAACAGTTTGTGGTCATGCTTCTTTCCCCTTTACCTGAAGCTCATTAAAGGAATCTCCAAAACTTTTCAGAATAAATGTTAACACTACTGCTTCAAACTCAACTATGCTATTGGACATCCAGCGGTGGCACCTTGGAGCAGTGGGAATGTGGGGGAGGACAGGCAGAAACTAGAACAGGTGCAGAGAGCTTCTGGGGTTCTTTCTGGTAACGTTCTTTTTCTAGATCTGGATGCTGGGTACTTGGCTGTGACTGTGACAATCCCTCAAATGTGTATTTCTTTGTACACTACTCTGTATGTATATTATCCTTCAACAAAAAGTTTAATTAAAAACACTGCTTCCTCAAGATCAATGTTTACAATATGCTGAGTTTTATGATATTAATTCTTGGAGTACCAACTTGGGCTAAACTACATAAATACTGCCTTGTATTTACACCTCATCCATCATTTTCACAGCTTTGCACATTTGATATATGTCAGCAACAAGGTTAAGGGCCCATATTGTCAGCTCCTTTATGGATCTAGTCAGTAACACTTATTTTTGCACACTTTTAAGGAATGCTTGGCATATTTTGGAGTAAAAAGATGAAACCATTTATACACCAAAATATTTAAATTTTTAACCATTTTAATGGAAATATGGTGGTTTTTAAAATGCTTATTTTAGTAAAATAAAAGTAAGTATACTTAATCTATTAGTATGCATGCAGGTTGTTATATGGCACTATATTCTGCAACATCCTCGGGGGCTACTGAGGACTCAGTGGCTCAAGTGGTCCTTAGACCACCCTGGCCCTCTATGCAGTGGTCCTCAGATCCCTGCCCCTTCTCTGCTCAGTGAAGTTACACGCAGACCCCCAACTGCTAAGCCTCCAGCCTGGCACTTCTCTCTGCAGTAAAGTCTACTCCTACCACTCCATTTCCACTTCTAATTGTCCTGAACATTATAAATCCTTCAAATTTTGTAAATTCCTCTGGTTGTAACTTAGGAAACAACTAAAGGCTTTCTAAGGAAACCAAGTAACAAAGCTTGTTAACCAAGTAATCTTATTATTTTGTTGTAAAAGTGTACATTTGTGTGTGGACTATTTCATTTCTACTCAGCAGTGTTTTTGCTTCTTTCAGTGGTCACAAAGTTTTTACTGAACACCTACTCTGTGCCAAGCATTGTACTAGACACTAGGGATATAGTGATAAACAAAATAGATATCATCTGCCTTGCAAGGTAGAGATCTTGTAACCTAGCCTGATTTATAGCTGCACAGCTTTTTAGGCTACAGAACATGAACAGAGAAACAAAGGCAGTGATAAAGAGAAAGCATGCTCATTTTTAAAACTCAGTTTAAATGTTCCTTCCCTCCTAAAATATTTCTCTTAAGACCTGTTTCAAGGTTGGAGAGCTATTTTGCAGAAGGAAGACTAACATCATATCTTAAGACTGAGTACGCAAGGGATATTTTCCTCTATATGTATCCCTTCCTAATCAGTATTTGGGGAGGGAAGAAGAGAAACAGCCAAACTGTTATAAAAAGACAGTAAAGCATTTTCCTTTTTGGTTTTAAGTGAACACTAGTACTGGTAGAGTTTACGGTTTAGGAAAATCTATCTTTCCAAGTGAGGGCTCCATCTGTTTGGAAAGAACCATAGAGGACAAAGAAGGAAAAGGACCCAAAATAAGCCTGGGCTAGTAATAAGGAAGCTGGGTACTTAAAGCAAGAAGATGTAAAGGAGACAGGAAATGGAAGCTGCCATGCTGTACAGCACAGCAGAACATTAGGATAGCCCCGTTTAAGAGCAAAGAATAACATGTGTGGGCTGGAAAGGCCTCTTGTGTTATTCTGGGGACCTTAGCATGTGGGCAGGCAACTGCTGCAGCCTCTGCTTCCTATTCAAGGGGGAGTTCCAGTTTTTTGTTTATCCCAAAGTAATTCCATATCATCAACTGTAAACATAAAAAAAGTAAGGAAGGGAAGGAAAAATAAAAAAGTTGACCTCCTCCCCACCCCAATTTTCATTTAGGGGTATTTTTTAAATGTGTTATTTATTTAATGTGCATTATTTAACTTGGATGGTATCGCTGTTTACTTGTACAAAAAGAAACTGAAAAGGGACAATGCACAAACGTGATAACAGAAAGGGCAAGGGAAGAGTATGGGCTTCCCTTTCTCACCAACACACAGAGCCCCTTGGTGTAGGGAGAAAGGGTGGAAAATTTAACCAGACATTTTAAAACTCTTTTTCAAGAGCAGTATATGGTTATTCTTGGGTTGCAAACTGTGTACTATATGTCTGGAGAAGAGATCTTTCTATTACTCAGAGTGTAAAAAAGGCAAAATATAAGTTAAGCCAGTCTTTACCAAATTAAAACTTCACTCTCAATTGGAGTAGCAAATGGTTATCAGAATTACATAAGGAGCTTTTACAAAATACACATGTCCCCACTAAGATCCTAATTTAGTAGGATGGGCTGGAGTGGAAACATAATCACTCTGTTTATTTTGAAGTTTTTCCCCAGGTAATTCTGAGAAGCATCTACTGCAAAAATTGATGAGTTAAAAAATCTACCAAACTCCCAAAACCCACCTAGTCAATAATAGAAATATAAATATTTAATGTAAAGAACAATAAAATGATTAAATGAATATAAATTTAGAAAAAATACTGTTCCCCAGCATACAAGCAATTAACTTAAGAAAAGACAGGCTATGCTTGTTCTGTTTCATCTGATCAGGGCCTCAGGGACAATCTTCACTCAGGCCAGTGAATACCTGGGGCACGTTCTTTTGCGGCACATGTGCTGGGATCAGTACTTCCCCTAGAGTGTCAATTCTCCCACTGTGGTGGCATTTGCCAAAAAGAATTTAAAAGGGGGGAGAAAGATGGTGGAGGGTAGAGGGGAGGAGGAGCAGTAAGAGCAATAAATACACTCTTTCTAAAAAAATTCTCACTTCAGAAAAAGTCACTAAATTCTTATCGTAAGTGTGAAGGTGAATGCTGAAGATTAACAATTAATTGAAAGAATATTCTTTATATCCATGCATAAACACGCCATTTCTATTTTATTTTTTACTGCAGGTAACTGAAAGATCAGGTGAGTTGTTAAAACTGCAGTGTTACTTAGGAAACTGGGCAGATCACTATGTCCTTGGGGCAGGAATGTACTTTTAGAGAAAAAAAAATTACTTTGAGAAATACATGCATGTTTAATAGAACCAATGTTGGCAAAAAAATTACTGAAGTGACTGCTTTAGATTTGGAACAAAGGTGTTTAGAGTCACTCCTAAGGAGAGAAAACTGTCTTTATCTGCCAGTGGCAAACTAATTTAAGGAATAGTTCACCTTCAAAAATCACTCATTTTTCAAAGCTGCTGAAAAGTTCATTTTTTGTATGAAATAAAAATAAAAATCTAGGGTAAAATTTGTTTTCTGTACTTTCACGAAAATAAGTAATATCAGGAAAAAAATATGATGTATCTAAGGACCAAAGGTCATCATACACACCATATATGCCAATTATTCTCCTTAATTACTAATCTATTCAACTATTCATGGAAGCCTTCCCTGTGTAAAATACCATGCTGGATGTGGAAAGGTTAGAGGTAAGATGACTGAGCTGACATCCATCCCCAGGAGCTCATAACATAGTAGGAAGACCGACTCACAAATCAAGAATTAATAATCCAAGAAAATGTGCTGTAATTAGGGGATAAGTAAGGTGCTGGCATAAAATGAGGGAAAGGATTAAATCTAGGGAAGTAAAAAGACCCCTTCCTCACATGCGATTTCGCCTTAGGATTAACTGACATTTATTAAACACCCAGGAAGGGAAATATTTTCACAGACTTGCACGTGGAAAAAGATCTAGGCATCTGACAGCAGGGGCAGCTAAGGAGAGAAAAACACTTCACAATTGTCACAGGAAACAGAGGAGGCTTTTCTAACAGGAAGAGAGCCTGGCAATCCCACTAATGGTTTTCACTCAAATCTGACCCTTAGCAATCTGTGACCAACTAGCACCTGAAAATCCTTCTGTCTAATCTACTTCGCTCAGCTAGGGTACGGTAGGCATATCATGGAGCTGTTTCATGCCACCCACAGGAGCAGAATTGTTTCATATCAGTTGGAAAGATGGGTGTATTACAAATGAAAAACACAGAGAAAATGCTTTCATCACTCCACTTAGGCAGTAAAATACCAGCCAGCTGAGAACTGCTGTAAACAAGACTCTCCAACAGAGCACAAAAGATTCAAGAATTGTGTACTATATAAAGGGCAGTTCCAGCAGGCTTGAGCAGCTTTATAGGCAATAGCATAGCAGAAACATAGCCTCACACAGGCTGAAACTAAGGCACCAAAGAGGTGAGCAAGAGCTGCTGTACATCACACCATCCTCAAAAGCACAGGACTAATAAAAGGTTCTTCCCCTCAAGCCTTGGGGTAAAACCTGAGGCTGTTTATTATGGTTCCAAAGGTCAAAATTAATAGTATGAATTGAGTCTTCTTTTTGCTCTTTGAAACTCCTTGTCAAGTGGCACAGCCAGCTGGGCACACAACTCTGATATGCAGATCATAAGGTTCCTGAACAGATAAAATGAATTACAAATGAGCTCAGCACATCATATTTCAACTCTCTAATGGGCAGGAAGGTCTCTCTCTTTTATACCCAAACACTGTCCAAATGCCTCCTCTTATATCTTATCGTCCATTTGAGGCCATTTAAGCACCTCAAGAATCTGTATTACATCTTATTAGCAAATGACTCTGGAAACCAACTTAAAAGTTTTTAAAATTGCAATTATCCTAAGGACAGGGTAGGGTAGTAACTATACAACAAAAATAATATTAGCTACCAAGATGTTAAACATTTACATATATTATTTCATTTGGTTCCCCACTCATTCAATAAAAGAGTATTGATATTTTCATTTTAAAGATGAGCAAACTGAGGTATGAGGAGGTTAAGTCATTCACCCAGATCTACCTCACACTAATATCCACACTCTGAATCTCATACTGCCTATGTCAATGGACTGTGAAGAAAATGGTAGAATGAGACTTTTCATTCACTCATTAAGGAACATGTATAATATTTACATACCAGGCTGTATCTGTCATCCTTACTAGAAATGAAAATAAGATTTCTCAAAGGAAAAACAGTTTATTTACCAAGGAAGCTGACCTCTATGAAGAGAAGATATCAAACAGTGCTTTTCTATTTCAGAATTAAAGATAAGAAAGAATAAATGGAAATGGTAATGCATTACCAAATTATTACCCAAAATAGAAGGGCACTAAAAGATGACCTTTCCTTTGAGTTGAAGAAAATCCCAAACTGCTGTGAAAGACTCAAAAACTACAACTGGTGACTTGTGCATTATACAGATGCAACTGACCTGTGTAGCAGTTGGTAAGTTCTAGTTATCACTCCCTATAGGTAATGATGGTAAGAAACACTATCCTTCACAAGCAATAAATCTCTCATTTTGGGGAAGCTGCCTGCAGCACTAGTCTCCTTATTACAAATTTGTGACTGTGTCCTTGACAACAATGTCTCTGCATCTATGAGAACACCACTCACACCATCTGCTATGTGAGCAGCAGCAATTCTTAACACCAAGTATTGCTATTAAAATAAATAGCAAATCCCAATACTAGCAACCAAAACAACAAAACCAAAACAGTTGGTTTATGATTTCATCCACACACACAGCTAACTACCCACATATCCACCCAACAAAACTCTGCTCCTCTCATTTATTAATAATCATGTGACGGGCGCTGTGCTAGATACTAACACTCTTCTTCACCTGCAGCAGGCTCTTCAAAGTCCAGAGGCCTGTAAGGAAGGGTGCACACAATACCAAAGCACAGAGCTCATGCAATTATGAAATCAAGTCCCTATTAAGCAAATTACAAAGCACCAGTCATAAAACCATACGCATTCAGGGCAACAGTTCCTAACCCTGGCTGCATATTAATCACCTGGGGAGCTTTAAAATAATGCCAATGCCTGGGCCTCATCCCAAATCAATTAAAAGAGAATCTCTGGAAGTGGGGCCCAGCATGGATCTATTTTTTAAAGGTTCTCATGTGATTCCAAAGTGCAGCCAGGATTGAAAACCAGCAAAGTTGAGTATTTCTAGTGTGGTATTTCTGAAATCCACAAGTCTATTAGATAGTGCAAAGATCACAAAACTCTCCCTCTCATCCACTGCACTTGCCATCTGGGCTGTCTTCAAATGATCCATCAATAAAGTGTTATTTTAAAATTATGGTCCCATTATTTATTTGTTTATAGCAATGAAAAACTAAACAAGAGAGTACCTGGAGGTCACTTGTCACCCCCCAGGACCCCCAGGCCTATTCTGAGAACCAGAGCTATATATGGCTGCAGCAGCAAGGAAGTGGTTGAAAAGCCCTGGCTCTCGTGCAGTAGTTGAGTGCTCGGGAGAACACAATCGGCAATGTCCAGGCAAGCAGCAGCCTCAGCTCAGTAACCTGACAGGAGGGAGCCTTCATAGTTCAGGCATGATTATCAAACTCTTTGTGCTCTTAAAGGAGAGTAATTATAGGCATGTGAAAAAAGGGAAGCGCTCCCTGAGGAACTCTTCCTCACATGCTTCCCAAGAGGCAGCAGGGCCATTAAAAATTCCATGATGAAGAGGAAAAACAGCCTGGGAACAGCCAGGAGGCAATATAGCAAATTAATACACCAGTCCTCCTCGGGGAAAGCTGTGATAAAACAGGAAACACTTCTCTCTTTGCAAAATAAAATTATACCACTAATGATAACATAGTCACCACACACACACACACAAATCGTTCTAATGATGGGTGTGAAATTCCCAATGCTGCCCAGATGCTTTGAAAGAAATCTTTGCCTACTACAAATAAAATGGGACAAGAAAGAGATAAAATTTCCATTCGAAACAATTTTTAGTTCAGTCATTCACCTGCCTCTTCCCTACCTCCACTACTCCTTGACATTCCCTCCTTGGTGCCAGGCTTTTGCTAAACAGTCCACTCTTGGCAAAGCCTGCTGCAAAAGGAATCCAATCTCATCAGTTCACCACACTGGAGCTAGACAGCTCCTTCTCCACTGACCCCTTGCTGGACAAGGGCCCCCACGATTTCAAAGGAGGGAGAGGTAGCCCTGAGAGCTCAGTGTTTCATCCTTCCCATTTTCAAACACTGCGTAGAGGTCACTTGCACTGATCATTTCCCACAGAGCGGTGGTTGCCAAACTCTATTGACTGTGCATCCTCGTGAGTAAAAAAACTCAAGGAAACATTATATATTTATATAATAATACATATACATAAAATAGAAATATGTGTTACTAGACTAATATATGTATAATTTAAAACCAAAAGAAAATTTCAAGCATAACATAATAAATAAATGTAAGTTTAAAATTTTTCTTCCCCTCCTCACCCCAAAGAATCTTCATGCGTGCAACCCACTTAGTATCTACTGCCCTGGGAATGATGTCTAAACATAAGGACAAAGATGACATACAATTGTCCACATTCTCTCTCCTTTGCTTTTAGCAATGATCTCAAGCAACGAGCAATACTTCCCTAGGGCTGAGTGCACCAAAATCACAGTTGAGACTTCCTTACGTTTCCAAGTCCAGCCACAAACACTGTTAGGCAAGAGAGTGAAATAATGACGTGGATAATGAGATACACAAAGAAACAAGAAGCTGACATCCGGCCACAGGATGACGCTTTTAAAGGAAACAGAAAACCTGACAAAAACACAGATACTGATCTCAGCATAGCACAGCTCTAGGTAGCAGAGGTAAAGGGAAGAGGGCAAAGTAATCCACTTTCAGCATCTGACATGATACGGCGATATTCATGCATTCTTCCCAGAGGTATACACGGGTATCATTCTATTTGGTATTAAGATAAAAAGCTGAGGACTGCTTTCCAATGGATTAAAATCTTGTGTCTTCCAGGATGGCTTGAGTACCACCACCTCTAAGAAAAGCTCCCGGAGCCCCTGAGCCCCTAAGTTAGGAGCCCCTCCTCTGTGCTTCATATCATTCACATGTAAACTTTTATTGTAACTGTCAATTTCCATACTCATATGAGACTGTAAGCTCCTTGAGGGTAGTACCTAAACAAAGAGCCTGGCACACAGTAGGGAGTCAGCAAATGACAATGAATGAATGACAAACAGCATGCTACTGAAGAAAAGGCTTTACAGCAGTAGTTTCTATCATTCCACAATTTTCCACATTCTTAAGAACACCATCTGTGATGGTCTCTCTTTTCATAAGACTTTCCCCACAGAAATATTTCTTTTCCAGTAGAAAGATCTGGCAGTAGGTTATGGTACTGAGTTTATTATTAATATCATAGTCCATAGCATACATTCTAACTGTATCCATGAAGGAGTAATTTCTTTGTGCAGCTTATAACTCAAAATCTAGGAATACATGCACTTAAAAACTTATGAGGAACAAAAAAATCCTCAGAACCTTGGAGAGAAATTCTTTGTGCCACTAGAAATAACAAAAGTTTTTTGGTCCAGCCTATTAGCTGCTCTTTTGTGACAGCATCCCTGCTAGGGGATATTACCATTAAAACTATATTTATTTCCCATGTCTTCTAACTTAAGAGAATTTATATTGAGAGGCACAGTAGTCATTCATCTGACAAATATATACTGAATGCCTGGCAAGTGCCAAACACTGTGTTAGGTGATAGGGATTTATCAGGCAACAAGACAAGGTCCTTGCAGTTTGATGCTTACATTCTGGTAAAAGAGACCATGAAAAAAGTGGGGGGAAAAAAAACCTACAACCCACCCAAAATAAGCTAATGAGACTGTGACAAGAGCCATAGAGGAAACTGAAAATGAGCAGAAAGTGTTTGAGGTGGCCCCTGTAGATAGGATGGTCTGAGTGTTCCTCTCCAAGTTGAGACAAGCAGCAGCTCAAAGACGGTTTTCCAGGCAAAAGGAACAAGTGCACAGGTTCCGAGGCAGGAAAGAATTGCCATTTTTGAAGAACAAAAGGGAGCTCCGTGGTACAGCTGCATCTCTCCCTCAGAGAGGGGGAAAATGATACGAAAAGAAGCTGGACATGTAGGGAAAAGTGAGATTGTGCAGGGTTTTTTGCAAGTCATGGCAAGCAACATTAATAATGTTCTTTGAAGATGGGGCTTTTACTAGCAGAAATAATATGACATATGAGCCAGAAGACTTAGGTCAAAATTGAGATTTAATCACACACAAGCCATGTGATCACAGGAAAGATACGTCACCACTCTGCCTCAGTTTTCCACATCTGTAAAACGTCTATTTACCGCAAAAGATTGTTAGAAGGATCAAAGTGGACACTACACACAAACATACTTTATAATTTGAGGTGTTATAAAAAGGAATATGGCACTGTCCATAACAGCCACAGAAGGTAATTACCTGGCAGAGCAGTGTGCTGGTGAGCATCGTCGGTGAGAAGCATCCGCAAGAACATCCAGGGAGTAGAGAGGAGAGAGGGGATTAAACTGCAGGAATAAATAAGATTATTTCAGTACGGCTTGTATGAAATGGACTTAATCCTTAAGGGTAATCTACTAATTTACCTTTCCCCTTTGGCTGCCCAATTCTTTTGTCATACCAAACATAGACACCATTCAATAAAGCTGCATGTATTTAACAGTGTGCCCATGAATGTGCCACACCTGACCTAGCACACCTCACAAAGACAGTTCCTTATTAAACAACAATTTTTCAAAAACTTCAGAGACACAATAATCGCTTAAAGGGAAAAAGACAGTACTTTCCAAGTGACACAACAGGAACTTACACCTACTGATTATCAACTGTGGATCAGTCCTTGTTCCCAAGAAGATTAGCATGAAATTACCTTTTCATTTCCTTATCCTGGCAAATGTTTCCAAGAACAATGGGTTAAACACATACCAGCAGCATAGTACAATGGAAAGAAAACTAGACTAAGTATTAGAATATCTTAACTTTTAGTCCCAATCTACCACTGAGTTGCTGTGTGTTAAAAATTTCATAATCTCTGAGCTTTACTATCCTCATCTGTAAAATGGATATATCACTACATGTATTACCTATTTTACAGGGTTATTGTGAGGGCTAAATGAAATATTGCTTTCAGGTTATAAATTAATTTCAGTTTCTCATCTATAAAACATCTATGAACTTCAAAGGTGGTTGTGAAGATCAAATGAAATACTATATATAAAAGCACCTTACTTCATGTTTGCTAGCTTTCTTTGGACTTTTTCCACAATAAATAGTCCTCTCTCAAAAATTTAGAATGTAATACATTCGGATATACAAAGACTGGAAGACAAAGACTGGAAGAACTTTGAATGGTAACTTCAAAAGCAGTTAAAAAGAACAAAAATTAAGCAACTACCTATAGAGGTTCCAGTCTCAGTTCTACCTACAGCTGCAGGATTTTGGGTAAACAGTATGAAGCTTATGGACTTCTAGTTCATCATCTGTAAATAACAGACCTGGACCAGGTGATCACCTGTGATGCAAACATGATTAGTATCCTAGCTTAGAATTCCCCAAACTGCAGTCTCTTACATATCACCTTCATGACTTTTGCCTTATCTTCCTTTCCTTTCCTTATCTTTCCTTATCATCTGCACTACTGTTTACTTAGTATTTTTCTTTATATCAATTACTTTTACTCAGCCTTGTCCTTACTATGTTGCCATAAAATAACAAGTTTTATATAATGGTTACATTTTCTAATACACATTATAATGCACAACTTAAAGATTACGTGTCTACATGTCACCTAAAATCATCTCATACATATATACAAGTTATGTCCTTCACTGCTGTAGTTCATTTTGAAATGACAAATTTACAATGAAGGTTTCAAGTCTAAAATGTGTATCAACTCAATAAGCTAACAAGTAGTCAAAAAATAAAACAAAACACTGAGCAACAGGAAGCCTGAGAATTTTTACCTATCAACTTCATCTACTTTACAACTAATAACCCAAATAAAGCAATTCTCAAAAAAAAAATCAAAAAGCTTCAAACGTAAAGGAACGTGTCAATAGCCACTGTATTTTTAAATTGTGACCACTACGCAAAAGCCTAAATATGCCAAGGGCCCCCTCAGGGGGTAACCGAGAAAAGACTAAGAGGGCAAGGCTCAGAGGCCTTGACCCCATGTCACCGAAAGCAGCTCTATCTTCCTCTGCTTCGTATGTTTAGGCTTCAATGTAGTACTTCTCAGCACAGAATTCTGATGGTGAACTAAACCATACGCAGATGGTTTAGTTCTGCTTTCTTACAGCAAAGTTCAAAACTAAAATGAAAACATAATTCTATAAATATGTGTTGCAAGAAATTGATGATCACAGGAGAACCTAAAAAAAGAATGAGTATCAAATATTCTTGGAAAACAGTTCTTCAAGGAAATCAGAATAACACAGGGAAGAGGGAACCTTACCTCATGTGCACACGCAGAAATGTGAGGAAAATCAGAAGCCAACGCTTTATTCTTTCTAAAGAAAAGGAAATCAAATGATAAAATAAAGATGACAAAGAAAAGCGATCTTACCTGATTCCGTTCTCTTTTCCCAGCTGATGGTAACCAGAAACTAAAGAGGGGGAGAGAACAGGAAAGAAAACAATAAAAGAAGTGATAGGAGAATTACAGATGGAAGGAAAAGATAAAAAGATGTTGGAATAATGAAGTGAAGACAAAGAAGGAAACGGGAAAAAGATGTGATGGGAAAAGAAAAGGAGAAAGATATTAAATGTGAACTACTTTGCTGAAAAATAACTCTTCAAAGGAAAAAGCCTCATAAAGGAATGTAAAAGACTGGACAGGCTGGAAATGGCTGGAAATAAACCCAAATAAACCAGTGTGACACCGATGCACTTTCAGCTGTACAGTGACAACAGGACCCCCAACTCAATGAGGGCAATAAACCACATGCACATCTCTCCTATTTTGTAAATTGGAAATTAGACCAGGCCGAATGCGTATAGGATGGCAAGTGGGTACTGACCATGACGTGTACAGGATACATGAGAGACCAACCATGTTAGGGGACGAGGCTGCCACAAAATAGGGCAGAATGATTCTCCTGTAGCTATATACAGGCTTTCCATTGCATTTAGCATGGTAATTAGGACAACAAGATACTTTTCTATAAAGAGGTCTAAAAATTACAAGAGAATACAGGAGAACAGAGGCAGCCATCCATTTTGAACAAAAACGAGAGACAGAAAAAAATGAAATTAAAATATAACATCCTTATTGGAAGCTAGTAATACAACACCTATAGATACAAAAAGCAAAAAAATAAAACGAGTCTAGAAAGGGAAAGAAAATCACTGTCATGGGCTTAGGATGTTAGCCATGTTAACTGCTACAAAGCACAAATCTTTAAGATCTCCTTTTTCTGCTCTGAAGCCTGATTTCCAGGTTGCTTCATAAAACTCCCCTCTGCCTCCTTCTCCAAGGAACAAGCTCGGACAGCCAGTAAATATATAAGCACTTACTCTTTCTGCCGAGGGTCGCTAATGATATGGCTTATCCTCTCAGTACCTAAAGTACTTATGCTGGTCTCCTAAAAATACAAGGAAGACAAGAGTATCAGCCAACCACAGAAACAAGTATATAAAGTATATTCTGTCATCAAGCTCACGCTTCCCCATAACTGTGCTAGCCAAGGCAACCTCAAAGGCACATGTCAAATGTGAATCTTAAAGTCCGATAGCAATTGCATTTCTTTTTACAGGAACCTATCTTAAAAGTATTTCATGTTATCCTACACTTATTTTTCTCTAGTGATGTAAAAAATTATAAACGTCGTTTGCTCTATATGGTATTTTAACATAATGAGTAATACCTCCTGGAGTTATTGAAGTATAAAGGAGCAAAAACAGTTGTCAAAGGACTTCTGTGACTTCAAAAATTGTCACTCTGTATTTTGTCCCTTAAATGTCATCTCTTGAAGTAAAAATAGAAGTTTGTATATACTGATTCTTAAATTTACAGTTCTTTTGTAATGTGAAAGCTTACCCATAACACCACAAGCAATTCAGAAACTAACCATCTCCAAAAAATCGGACAACAGAGAAGGCACTCACCCTTCACTTAGCGCAAGTATACTTACAACGCATATCTGTCACAGTACCTGGGAAGGCACACCAACATGTACACGGCTAAGAGCTACACAGTGTTAAAATGAGAGAACGCAAGTCATGGGCGTGAATGTCAAGAATGTAAGGCTGTTCCTCAAACACATTTGTGTCTAGACAAATGGTGTTACCTGTATTCGCCTATGTGCATGGATTAGCCTAAACATTAGGCTACATGTTTTAGCAGAACTGGCTATAGGAAAATTAATTTAAGGTCAAATTGTGGGCAGGACTGGAGCTAAATGAAAAGGTTTCACATACTGCGTTCTTCTTATTCTGCCTCCCTTACAGCTACGGCTCCTGGTCACAGATACAGACATGGCAGGGGGGCCAAGGGAAAAGATGGGTGAAAAATGAGCTATTTGTTACAGCAGAAAAATTATTAACTTAAAGTGCCGTAATGTTTAAATTTACAGTTTATTACTGTGTAAATTACAAGCAGTACTTTGCGTAATTAGCAGCTCGCTGGCAGGGAGCTGTGAATGAAACTCATTATTTATGATTACAATTTGGAAAAAGAGAAGAGAGATGGGGGAGGGGGAAGCTGGGGGGCAGAGCAGTGACCTCTGCTAGAAATGATAAATATCCCTTTAAGGTGATGAAGATGAATTAAACAAGTAAATATTATTCTATTCATTTGAAATCATTAGCTGCACGTCCAATAGGCCCTAGTTCCCTTCCAGGCAAGCTAAAGGGAGCCTTTCAAGATAAACTGACTTACAAGGAGTACTTCTTATTTTATAAGAACTGAAAGAATGCAAGGTAGGTGGCGGGGAGAACATTATCTGTCAAGCCTAACCAATAAAGAGAAAAAAAGAAAACCATCTCTCTGTTCCCCACTCCAAACCTCCTGCCTCCCTCTGCCCTTGTACTCCTATCCTGCTAGTTTTTCTGTTAAGAACAGGCTCCCAGCACAGCAAAAGCAAGCATTCTATTGTCTATAAAATAAGTGATTTAAAAAGAACAAGGTATTAGTCTTCTAATAATCAAATGTTTTTCTAATTAGAGATCTGAATTTGAATTTAAAAAGAACTAAGAACCTGAATTCATCTGGAAATAAACAGCCTCTTTTCTTTTGCATGCTTAAAACTTCAGAAAACAGTTCCCTGATTAGACTATAAAATAGCAGCTCCTTAAGGGTAGCCAGACCATGGCTCTGACCACTATATACCTGGCTTGGCACAGAGTCTGCCACATAGCAGGCATTCTAAATGATTATTGAGTTAATGCTCTCAACGTTTCTCTCCCTTCCTTACTCTTCGCTCACCACCATCTTCTCTGATCAGGTATGAGCCCCTGTATTCCCCTATTTCTCAATCTTAGAGTAAAAAATAAAACAAAATAATAAAATACATAAAAATCTAAAAAGATAAAAGTAGACCTGGGTTCAAATCTCTGTTCTGCCACTCCTATCTGGGTAACATCAGACATTACTTAACTTCTTTGAACCTAAGTTTTCCTCTTCTGCTGAAGGGGAATATAAGTTCTTTAAAGGTTGTTGGAAGGATTAAATGAGCTGAGCACAGTCCCCGGCAAAGGCAGAATTGAATAAACGGCAGGCGGTGGACAGTCCTCCCTCATGGCCAGAGAGGGGATGCTGAAATTCAATAACAGATTTTTTTTTTCCAGTTTTGGGTTTCTTTTTTTTAATGAATTCTAGGATGAAAGACCAAAGTTAGGATGGAACAAAGATGCATTCATGAATTCAGGAGTCATGAAGAAGCCAAGAATATTTTAACTTATCCAATAATAATATAGAATTAATCAAAAGTTGCAGAAGAGACAGAGATCAGGCCTGTAGGTTTATAGACACTGTTATGACAGTGTTTGCTTTGTCAGAACTTCTGAATGAATTAAGTTTCATTTTTTATGTGTGCATCCATTCATATCCTACATAATGTTCACTCTTGTCAACTCCCAAAACATCCCAGTTGGCTTCATTAATTCCAGGGAGTTCTATAGCACCTCTGATTGTTAATAGCATACACAGATTCCACAGGGATATTATCTTCCTGCTGAGCCTAGTAAACCATGAGAGCTATCACCTTCCCAACCAGTCTTCTTCGCCCCTTTCTGAGGCATCGAGCTGCTGCTCCAGGCAGACGATTCAAGCGAGCATGGTACCCTTAAAAAAAATAAAAGCCTCAGTCACTGAACACAGAAAATCCATAAGCAACCCTATGTTTCTAGTACACTGAAGGCCTTACTCCCAGGATCTTACTACCTTTAAACTAGTATCACAAGGCTATTTGCCAAGGATTTATTACTCCCACGTCTTTGTCACTAATAGCATGATCTTAGGCATGCCATTTACCTTTGACCTAGGCATTCTCATCTATAAAAGAGGAATAATCACTCACTGAGTCCTACCTTATAGGGCTGTTTTGAAGACACAATGAAATACACGTGGAAGGAACTTCATACACTGAAACCACCACATAAATGTAAGGTAATATTAACAATTTCAAATTTTAAATTAAATGCTAGTTTATCTCACAAACATTCTAATCCATGACATAATGGGAAAAATAGCATGTGTATTATTAATATAACCCCTTTTTTCTAATTGCTGTGTATGTTCTACACATAGAAAGAACAAATGGAAGAATCCACAGCAAAATATTATTAATGATATCATTTCTGGATGTCGGATTATAGGTCATTTTAATTTTCCTCTTGCTATTCCTGCTTATTTGTGTATATATTAAGGGGTCCATAAATAACTTTTAGAAATATTCACTGAAACAGTCGATGAAACAATGTGCCTCCGCCAGGCAATAGTCTTTACCGAGAACCAACTACTTTGAGAAGGCCTTTCAACCACTCGAATTCATCGTAACAAAAACCTACATAAGAGTTTCAGCTCTTAGTGAAATTCTGATCACCAAGAGATGCTCAACAAATACTTAACAACTGATTAATTGGTTGATTATTAGTTACTGGGAATCCTAGAATCATAAATTTATAGAAGTAAAAGAAACCTCTGAACCAATTTTGTTCAATGTTATATATCTTAAGTGATGACCCCGACATCCCAAGGAAATGAAGTGACTTCATCACAGCCACAAAGCTAGGTAGTCAGTACCAGAGAGTAATAACACCCTATTTCCTTCTCCCTGTCCGAAGCTCTTTCTACCCACTTTCCTACATCATAATTGAAGGAAAAGCAAAAGACAAAATATTTGTCTGCAATAACAGGGTCATTAAAATAAAATCATTTAGGCCAGCGTGGTGGCTCACGTCTGTAATCCTAGCACTCTGGGAGGCTGAGGTGGGTGGATTGTTGGAGCTCAGGAGTTCAAGACCAGCCTGAGCAAGAGCGAGACCCCCGTCTCTAGCAAAAATAGAAAAAATTAGCCAAGCATGGTGGTGCACCTATCATCCCAGCTACTCGGGAGGCCGAGGCAGGAGGATCACTTGAACCCAGGAGTTTGAGGTTGCAGTGAACTATGATGACGCCACTGCACTCTCCTTGGGGCGATGGAGTGAGACTCTCTCTCTCTCTCAAATAAATAAATAAATAAAAATTATTTAAAGAAATTATTTTTAAATCATCCATTTTTAAAATCCCATTATACCTTGTATGTGAGTGTTCTTACTGAAATCTGTTCTTTTCCAAGATCCAATACTTCAGGCTTCTGTTGAGCACTCAATAATCTACCAGTTTCACATCAGGATAAACAGCTGTGGCATGATGATAAGCTTCCTAAGTCTGGCACAAATGGCAATGGCAAGCTGAAGGAATGCCCTGCTAATATATGCCCCCAGAGTCTCCATGGACTGATTTAGTTAGGAATGGAGAGAACCTCAACCTTAAGACACATCCTTTAATCTTCTAGAAAATCCCTGGACTAGCTCCAAAATTCAGATAATTAATACACACTTAGAGGTACGAATATATTTGCTATGGGATGATTCTTCTACCCTAAGAGAACTATAAAAGCATGAAGTTCTTGGTCTTCTCAGAACTCACCTCTTTGAGCTGGCCGAGACGGTAAAAGGAATGTGGAATCTGAGAGTTTATCCAGTCCAGAATCCATTCTTTCTACCTCAGAGCAATGATCAGGAGCCCACTTGGGCAAAAGATTAGGGACAGTGAATCCTGGGACACATTCTCCTTCATAGAACCAGTCACTCTGCTCATCATCTCCTACAGTAAAGAGATCATATCATAAGCTGGAATTTTAACATGCCTAAGAAAAGTCAAATGGGAGGATGACTCCTAGTGCTATAGTTTCCATTATACTTTTAAATAAATCAAAGTACAAAAAAATTGTTCTGGTCCTCCTTCTTAATCCATATTATGATGAAAACTGGCCTAGCAACCTAGTTTTACATATGTCATACTGTGTTAGACTGAACTGCTTTAATAGTAAAAACTAATAAAGCTACCATTTATTAAGCCCTTATAACCTACCAGGATCCATGCTAGAAATCTCTAAATGTTATCTCTTCCAATCCCTATACTAACTCCAACTTACAAATGAGGCAACTAAAGCCCAGAGAAGTCAAGTTCAATTTAGTAAATGATGAAGCCTTGATTTGAACCCAAAGCCTGACTCCAAGCCTGAGATCTCTACTACAAAAATAAACTTTCTCCCCTACGCCATCCTCAGTGGTATAAATAAATTTGGGGGTTCAAAGCCCATAAATGTTTTCCAATTCAAAACTAGCTGTCCTGAGTGATTTTTTGCTATTAGTATATCTGTCTTTCTCATAATAGGTGAATAAAGAATGTATGCCCATACTTCATTTTTTCCTTGGTATCTCATTAATGGGACAGAAAATCATCTTGATACTAGCAATCCAAGCTACCAGGAAAGAACTAACCACAGAATGATTTAATTCTCTAAGGCTTTTCAAGAAGTTACACCATTTGCTCAAGGCCATATTGTTCATTAATGGCAATGTCACAACTAGACCCACATATTCATACTCTTAGTTCAAACTTCTATTGACGACAATGATAGCATCTCAGTTTCCGCTAGAGTTTATCCCTGCCAACAAAGAATAAGATAGATAAATTCATGTCTGCCATTCCATCATCCTTTCAAAATAGCAAAGATAAAGGAAATTATTACAAGAACATCTAAAGAGTTCATAAGGCATTCATACTTAATGTACACTGGATCCCAGCAAAGCTGCTCAGAACATGCCCATCACATATGAAGTATCAGATTCATGGACCACTAACACCCAGAATTATGACTCTTAAATCACTGTGGAAATCTCCAAGAGGAGCAATGAAACCTGCATTCTGGTGAACAGCAGCAGATATTGCCACTAAAGAAATTACTCAAAGTGTTCCCTAATAAAAACACATCACGAACAGATGTCTTTCTAAAACAGTGGTTCTCAACCTTTAGCATGCATCAGAAGCACCAGGAGGGCTTGTTAAAACAGACTGCTAAGCCCTACTCCCAAAGTTTCTGATTCTAGTCTGGATAAGACCAAAAATTCGTATTTGTAACAAGTTCCCTAGCAATGCTAAGCTGGTCTGGAGACTGACCACATTTTGAGAACCACTACTCTAAAAGCATCTCACCAAACCAGGTACACAGATGAATTAAAGACAGGCATCAATGTACAATGACTACTTTCTCTGCACTTTCAATATATTAATTCTTTTCTTATCCACAAGCATTCCTTGGGCCATTTATAAAAATAGTATATTAAGTTGGATCATGTTTTCTGATGACAAATGACAGAACATAAAGGAAATCTTTTGGTTCTCAAGCATTCACTCAAGATTTTCGATAATATAAAAAGGGACTCACTGAACTGGAAGTAACCTTGTGAGATCATCTAGACCAGTAGTCTTCAACCTGGGTTCACCAGGATGCCTGATGCAGGAGCTCCTTAAAAGAGTGCTGCCAGAGAATAAGGAAGAGGCTGAATGCATCAGGCTCTTGGCCTCCAGCTCCTCTAGAATCTTGCTTTAACTAAAATAGGCTTAGTTGTTTTATAATTTGAAATTCTATGTATGGTTTTGTTTGGGAGAGTTTTTCCCCTTAACTGGGTTTCTCAATAACTATTTATTAAGAGTTCACTATATGCCAACAATGTGTTAGGTACTGTGGCTGCAAATAATAAAATAATTCCTGCCTTTGAAAAGCTTCAATGAAAAAGACACACACCTACAAATGATAACATAACAGGGTAAGCGGTAAAAAGCAGTAAGTACAAGGAACCCTAAAGCACAAAGAAAGAGGAAAGGCTGTCAGTCAGAATATGTTTCGAAAAGACACAGCACATTTAAAGGGGATCATTGAGGAGACATTAATGAAGTGACTATTTACAAAGGTGTAGAAAGTACTAACAAGGAAATCAATAAAGAATGGTGAAGTACCCTGGAGCCAGCACAACAGGAGGTCTTTACCAACCCTAGACTTGGACTGGTCCAAGGTTGGAAAAAGATTGACAAGGGAAAGAATGTTATCAGAGCCCAGAGAAAGAAGAATGGTTATAAGAGAAGGCTGCCAAACAGGAGTAGTGGCCTTCTGCAGAGGAATGCAACCACTGCCAACCAGCAATCCAACAGAAAGGGAGCTAGGCGAAGCTATAATCGTTTCCAAGTCCTCACTACCACTCTATAATAAAATGATTCATCCACACCCTTTGCCCTGTGTCACTGGATTCCACAGCGCCTTCCCCTTTAGGTGGAGCACACTTCCCCATCCTATTGACATTGGGGTTGGTCATAGGACTTGCTTTAGGTAGTGGACCATTAGCAGACATAATTCAAATAAAGGTTTTAAATATGCACACATGATCTGGCTTGGCCACTTGGAATTTATGTCCTTTGCCATGAGAAGTCTATGCTGCATATAGCCACTGTTCCCTTAGCCTAGGTCCCAAAATAAGGTACACTATGAGTAGATATAAACCTAACTTGAAGCTTGCAGACCAGCTGAGTTCAGGCATGATCAGATGAACCACAGGCAACCCACAGGCCCATGGCAAGAAATAAATGTGGTAAACCACTGAAATTTGGCGGATGTTAAACAGCATTATCACAATAAAAACCTGACTAATATATCCAATCTCACTCACCTCTCTGCCTCCAATCATCTACTGATGGTTCCTATTGGCCAACCCCAACAAGAAACTAAGGGCAAGAAAATCCACTGATACAGTCTATAAATATGCCCTGGAAAGGCAAAAGGAGAACTGTGTCTTGGTGGATGACCAGTCATTCAAGGAAAAGGGAGGAGGAGAGAGTCCCGCATGAACAAAGGAATGAAGCAGGAAATAATACAGCTTTGTGTTGAGAACTCTATGCCTCTAAATGTCACCAGAATGTGTGAAGTTGAGACAGAGAAAGAAAGGAAGAGCTGGGGCTACAGAATATTCTATAAGCTTTCATGATAAACCAAGGAATCCTTATTAGTGAAAAAGCTTTCCAAAGACCCAAAAACTTAATCTGTTGTAATAGGTCCACACTTTTTCACACCTTTGTATGATTATGCATTATAACCTAAATTTAAGAAGTGCATTCTCATACTTCCTAGCACTGTAGTAAAAATAAAGAAAAAGAGCAAATATTACTAACTCTGAACAGTATATACCAGCTCATTCATGGAAAGACAACAAGACTTTCCTTGCATGAGATAATAAAATCAAGATCCTAGCTAGAGCCTACCCATACACACACACATAGTCTAATGACACTTAATTCCCATAGAGTCTTACAGATGGCAATGTACTCAGAACAACCCCCATTGTAATAGGAAGCTCAACAACTCCATGGGGATAAAACTGCCTCCATGCCTACAACTTGAGGCATGGACGAGATACCTGCCCCACAGTTCCTCTCCAAAATCAGGACTTGGATGCTGAGTCTAGCAGTCCCAGGATACCTTCAGTTACTGGGGAGCCTACCTGGATCAGACATGTAGCCACTGTGCCTTTGTCCTTTAGTCACTTAACCGTGGAGAAAAACTATTGGATTTTAGAGATCTACAATTGCCTTATTTAGATTAAGAAATCTATAGTCCAAAAAGGCTACATGAAATTTCTTACTGATGTACAAGTAGTGTGGCCCTACACAAGTCTCGAGGACAAGAATTTTGTAAAATGCCCTTACACCAAAGTTTTAAATTAGTGTTTAGGTAGTGAAAATAAAGAACTGGTAATTAACACACACCGACCTTATTCACAGAGTTCTATATTAAACTTCGGGAGTTTTACCTTGAGAAAGAAGATGTTTTATATATAATATAGTCACCTAGAACACTATAATCACTTATAAATAAGGTTAGAAAAATAACTAAATTCCAAACGGGAAAATAAGAATGTCTTAACATCCAAAAAAGAGAGTAACACGTGAGGATATTTCTTGGTTCTAATAAAAAGGGACTTCCCAAAGTCCCAGGCTCAATACTCTAACCCCTTGGACCAGTGATTCTCAATGTGTGAAATACCTGCGTAAGAATCACTTCAGGTGCTTGTAAAAAATGCAGATTCCAGGGGCCAACTCCAGACCTATTTGATTTCTAGGAGCTCAGGGATTTGCAGTTTTAACAGTTCCCCAGGTGGCTCTTACATGCCCTAAAGTTTGAGAACCACAGCCACAGACGGCCATCATATTCTCAATGAGCCACGCCTATAATCGTTAGCATTTTCCCATAAACAATGAACCAATATCCCAAAAGTGGGATCAAGATTACCTTGTCGTCCTTCATCATTGGTAAAGAGCCCAGCGTCACTGCTGCTACACACACTGCTGGTTTCACTGAAAAAAGAGGAAAACACAAGAGAACTCATCAGCTCCCGTCAAAAACAAAGAACCGTACATTCTTATTTTGGTTTTCAAATGGAAAGATACCAAGCTTCCCTAATTTTACTCCAGCTATTAGCCAATCAGATATGTAAATTTCACAGGGAAGCTATGACATTTATTTTACCCCAAAATAATAGAAATATAAGAGGAGAATTCTAAAATTTTTACTTATATTTCAAAGTACTTTTAAAACATCTACGGTCACTTTGTTCGGATTAAAAAGGTATTTAGTAAGACTCATCAAAGTAATTTCAACCTGGTTTGGAATATTAAGCAACACAAATTTACCAACAAATTTTTTTTGGAGGAGGAAGTACATAACTTTTATTATTCACATACATTGGGTTTCACAAAAAACAGTTTGGTTAGAATTAAAGTTAGCCTCAGGGCTTATTTATCCTCTGAATACAGGAAAAAAATAGTTTTAATGTTAAACAATGTTTATGGGAGGCCATTGTTTGAAATAAACCAGAATGGATTTTCTGGAGCCAGGTGCCATGTAATCTTTTAGAGATGGGGTCTCTATGTTGCCCAGGCTGGAGTCCAGTGGATATTCATAGCTCATTGCAGCCTGAACTCAAGGGATCCTTCCACCTCAGCCTCCTGAGTAGCTGAGACTACAGGTGTACCGCTGCACCTCATGTAATCGATCTTTAAAATGGGTCACTTTCTAAAAAACAGAAGATTCACTGCAACCAATCAGAAGGGGTACCTGAGCTACCATAAGTCTCTTCTGTGTTATCACTGTAAGGAAAGTAACTTTAATTCTAGAAAAAGCCCAATTAAATGGTTATACTAATTTTTGTTAATTGTATGAGTCTACTTACACATACTCATCTTGGTGGTAGCTGTCTTCAATAAGAACAGTAGCTCTTCTCTCTCTGGTTTAAGGGGGGGCAACATTTCTCAAAGTTCAATCCATGCCTTACCTTAGGCAGATAAAGCTTAAAAGGTAGAACTCTTCCTACATCTGTTGAGTCTCAATTGCCTTTAGCTGAAAATAATCCTAATACCAATGTAGCATAATTCTGGGGTGGCATACTCTGATCCCTTTCAGAGCAATTTCAGATGGGCAACAGAAACAATGAACCTTAAATAGCCAACAATTTTACTAATATCACACAAGTTTGATGACTTATAATACACTCTGGAAACTGCCAACATCAGCATCAACATCAAGGTTGCTTTCTTCAAACAGTGCCAATTTTAGTTTTAAATACTGCTAACTATCAGTTTCAAATGAAGCTATCCAACTTTAAGACATGTAGCATCTGTCAAGTTTTTTCCCTATTTACAAAGCAGAAAAAATCCATGAATAGGAAAAAAAAAATAACCAATATGGCAAAAGGTACATTTTCGAAATTTGTCTTCCTTCATATCAAGCAAATACACCAAATTTATTTTGAAAAAAGGAACTAAAGTTAAAAATAAAAATATAAAAACAAACTCCATTTAACCTCGTTGAAATAAAATTTTGTCCCATGGAATTCTGTCCAATCAGCTTCATTTTCTGAGCTATTGCTCACAATTGATTCTGCTTCTTCTGATGCTGCTTTTCTTCCAAATTTGATTTACCTGGCTTAAGAAAAACTTCTCAATCCTTTATAATATTAGCTATTTCCTTGATTAGGAGTATTTCCTTCTGAGGCAGTCCATTTCTTTTTTCACCTGCTCGAGAAGATGAAACAAACTAAAGCAAGAAAGAAGCATTTTCACCACGCTACCGAAGAAATATGCTTGGCAAAATCCCAAACTACATTCCTGGATCAAAAATCTGAAAATATTTTGTATTTTGCAACATTTCCAAATATCTTGCCAACACTAAATCCTACAAATGTTGGTTAAATTAAGCAGCAATGTCTTCCTCACTTAAGCTTGTCTCTGAATAACAGATGCAAGAGATCTGTTTCAGAAAGAGTCAATAAAATATAACCTATTTCTTTATAGGTTCTTTCATTTTATTTTTTATGTACTTGTAAGTGAAACCTTTCTCAGGGATCATTGTAAGAAATGTCTCACAAAACTATACTGCTGGATTCTGATAGATTTAGAATCTTGGAAGAGCTCTGCAGTTAAATCCAGAAAACATTCTCACTGAGTACTTCATTCTTCCTGAGTTTAAGGAACTGTGCCTGCTAAACTTAACGGTGTTGTTTTTCTATTTTTAGCGATTTCTGAAGAACATTAGTGGTCTGACCCCACTGAGGCCTACTACACAGTCTCTCATATTACTACTTTATTCTTCTCATCTAGCCTCAAGGATAAAGCAAATTTTATATTTTTAAACTTTTCTTGATATGAGAGAGAGCTACAAAGCACAGTAGGCCATGGGACAGATTCTATTCCACCGTCATGTTATATGTTTTATTGATTAACAGAATCACTACTGAAATTTAGGGGTCAGCAAGCAATGGCCCATCACCTATTTTTGTACGACCCAGGAACTAGGAACAGCTTTTACAGTTTCAAATTATTGGGGAATCAGATAAAAAGACAAATATTATGTGACACATGGAAATAAGACACTTAAATTTCAGGAACATTTCATTGGAACACTGCCACAATAATTCATTTACCTATCTTCTATGGCTCCTTCTGCACTACAACTGCAAAGTTGAGTGGTTCCAATAGAGAATGTACAGCATACAAAGCCCTAAATATCTCCTACTTGGCTCTTTACAGAGAAAGTTTGTTGATTCCTACTCTACGGGTATTACAAAGTCTACTCCGCAATGTCTATAATTCCCTCTCTTTGAATATTTCCAATTAAAATGTAAAACATTTGCTTTATCACGAAGGCTATCAATTCTTTTCCAGCCACCTGTAAGCACTATAAGATACAGTGCTTCCTTGATCCTTTGTTGTGTCATTCTCTCCTCATATTCTAAATAAAAGGGGCAAGCTCAAAAAACACCCACTGGATCAAGAAACATGTTGGCATCCTGGCATTGTACATTTTCTACTCTTGCCAACAGCATTTCAGGAGAATCAATGTTCTTGAAAAGGCTTGGATGAAACTTGTCTAAAAGTTTCCCATATATAATTAATGGGAGTAATGGTAATGATGTCACAGAAATATCACCAAGATTTTAAGACTATGATAAAGGGAGATATATGTTTTCTACATAAAAAAAAATTATGCCTAGCGAATACTTATTACATAAAAGTGTCATCATTCCACTCATACCTGGAAAGGAATATATCAACTGATAGCATTTGCGTATTCTATTCATGCTCTCAGAATAACTTGCATTACGAAAATGTAATCATACGTAAAAAATTGTTAGCAACGTTTTCTGAGGATGAAAAAACTGGGAGCATCACGGCATGGTTGCACATAACCACTACAATACAGTTTGCAAAAATGTAGTGCTAGCTCTAAAGCAGAAGCAAGTACTTTCCCTTCCAAGTTACAAGCCAAACTGCTAGTCCCACAGTCCTCACTCACTTCTGGCTCAGAAATCATGTAAAATTAAAAAATCAGGTAAGTAGGATTTTAATAATGATCTAATCAACAATAAAATGCTAATTTGGCTAATTCAATTTAATATTCTGTTAAAAATAGACTTCTATCTTTCAATAAAGACAATTTCCATTTAGCATCTTTATAGAGCCAAACAAGTCTGAAAATTAAAAGATAACAGGCTCCTACATATTTTTTTCTATTCCAAAACCTTCAGACTTGTTTGTAACTTTTTCGCTATGAGCATTTTTACTAGGCAATGGGGGGAAAAGCTCTGCTCCTCATTTTTGTAAGAAAAAATTATGATCCTACTTTTATAGTGTCCTCTCCACTTGTGCTCCTCTGAAGCTTAGTCAGGAACACAGAAATCCAGCCTTTATCAGTCTTCAGACAAAAGTAACAAGACAAAGCCCAGAAAGACAGCAGGTAATGAAATCTTCGCCTAAAACAGCGGCAACTCCTAGAAACATCAATGCCTCCTGTCTTTGCCTCAGGAGTTGTTCTATACTCCCTGTTCTCATATGATTTACGAGATTTTAACTGTAAATAGTTTACATACAAAAATCTTACTAGGATATTTCTAAAATATTTTGGAAGAGTAGAAATATATTAACCTTATAAATAATTTATACATCATTCAAAAAAAAATCCAATCCCAAATTGGGAGAATAAAAAGTCTCTAACAGAAAAAGGAAGCAGAAGCATTTCTTCCCTCTATTTCTCCTAAACCTTCATTCATTCATTTAGTAAGCATTTATTAAGTATTAATCATATACTAGACACTGTGCTATAACTAGCACTAAAACTAACAAACATGTCAATCACAATTTAAATGCAAGCATTTTATAAGGAACTATTAGTCTAGACTTTAGGAAAAATGTGTGAAGAGGCAGGGAGAAGAACATTTTTCAATGAAGAACTTTCTGCAATTAATAAGCGGAGGTGCAAGCCTAGAATTTGACCTTATGACACTGAGAAAATCACCCCATTTTAGAAGCCAGAAAACATCTCGAAAATATTCACAGGCGAGTAAAAATAGTAACAATACATCACACTTCTCTACATTGCCTTTTGCTAAAAAAGGCCCCACACTTTATTTAGTAGCAAAACTACCACTTTAAATAAGACATAAACAAAATTAAGGCTGGATTTTGGACCACTAATTGTATTACCTAATTATTATAACATTATTAGAAAAGTAACTCAGCCACATTCAACTGAAACAACAGAAGTGTAAAGAAAGTCAACTTAACCAGCGGTTTCGAAGACTTTTCCTAATGTTTATTATATTTTCAAACACACAAAAAAGCTGAAAGAAGTTAGAGTTAGCACCCACATCCATCACTTAGATTTTGCAAGTAACATTTTGCTTTCTTTGTTTTATCACACATCTATCCATCTAACCTTCCTACCAGAGTGTCTATGTAATCAAAGGCACTCTCAGTAGACCAGATGATTGTAAATGGCATCCACTTTCAGATAAGTATATTGTCATAGGAATCAAGCCTAATAAAACACTATTGATGGCCAGGAGAGGTGGCTCACGCCTGTAATCCTAGCACTCTGGGAGGCCGAGGCGGGCGGATTGTTTGAGCTCAGGAGTTCGAAACCAGCCTGAGCAACAGTGAGACTCCGTCTCTACTGAAAATAGAAAGAAATTAATCAGACAACTAAAAATATACAGAAAAAATTAGCCGGGCATGGTGGCGCATGCCTGTAATCCCAGCTACTGGGGAGGCTGAGGCAGAAGGATCACTTGAGCCCAGGAGTGTGAGGTTGCTGTGAGCTAGGCTGACGCCACAGCACTCACTCACTCTAGCCCGGGCAAAAGAGTGAGACTCTGTTTCAAAAAAAAAAAAAAAAACACTATTGATAACTTGTCCACTGAAACAATTTCAGGACAAGCACCATTAGCTGAACATTATACACTTCAGTACTGACTTGAAAATGTTTCATCTCAAATGTTCTTCTAAGTTCTAAAAATGAACTGTCTGTCTTTTTATGGAGCAATTAAAGGGTATCATTTCTAAATCGGCAAAAACTTTGTTTTAGAACTATAGCATTTTTATTCCATAGAAGAGATCAATGTTTTGGTTTTATTAAACTCTCTAAATTTAGAAACTCATATTTAGTGGTAAAAGCAAAGTCAATGAAGTAAAAAGCCAATCTTAGTACTAGAAACATCCAGAACTGTGGTTCTCGACTGGAGGCAGTTTTGTACCATTCTCCCCCTGGGGTCCTTTGGCATTATCTATCAACATTTTTGGCAGTCAGGACTTGAAGGGTGGGAGGGGGAGTTGGTGAACTACTGGCATTTAGTGAGTAGAGGCCAGCAATGTCGCTAAACATCCTACAGTGCACAGAACAGCTCCACACCAGAGAATCGTATGGCCCAGGCAATGCCAGTTGTGGCTAAGTCGAGAACCCCGATCTAGAGTGATGAACAAAGTGGAGGGCTGGAAGAGGCAGGGTATCCTGTTTAAGGAAACCACTACAGAGGAGGAAGGGAGCCTGTGTACGTTAGCTGGACAGAGCCAACCCTTGAGAGCAGAGGTTAACATCCCAAAGAAGCAATAATACCACTTTCTTGCTAGGGCTGGATCAAGGCCTCAAACAGTCTAAGGCCTCCAGATCCAGGAACCATCAGAAGGTAGTGGCACCTTCAGGCAAACTGGCAAAACTGACACTACTCAAGAGTTGTACAGTTCACCCTTCCCTGCCTAACCAAGGGAGAAAGAAAATCCTACAACCATGGAAGAGAGTGATCCAGGCAGGGAAAGGAAATATCTCGTTCATCTCAATGCCCCCAATGCCTAGCATAGTGCCTGGCACATAACAGACATTCAGTAAATGTTACGCACATGGAATTAACTCATTTTAGACTCACCTCTGTTGCTTGCTCTTATATGGCCTTTGTGGCATGTCACTTCACCTCTCTAGTCCTATTTCTCTACATGTAAAATGTGGATGGATTGCTCTGGGGATTGATCTGAGGATGTGATAGTATGAGGCACGTGAACCCACTTTGTGAACTCTAAATCAACATACAAATGCAAAGGACGAAAGATTAGAAAGCTACTTCTAGGGCGCCGATTCTCGTATATATCCAAATGTTATTTTAGAGGTTAAGAGTAGTAATTTCCTCACTGACATCATTCTTCTCATTAAAACAGCAATCTAAATTCTATGGGATGCAAACCTATTTTCACTTTAAATGGAAAAACAAAATGTGGCCTACGAAATCTAGTATTTTTCTTCCACTAGGTTTCTTCCAAAAGAGAGGGAGATACTGCTCTCAGCCAAGATCTACAAGTGTCTCAGGAAGGGCTTTGGTACTCAAACTGAGTTTATTAGGAAAATTAATATAAAAGACTACTATTAATTATGCTAATAATGTCATTTATTGAGTTCTACTATAGGCCAAATAATGTACTAAGCACTTTATGTTCATTATTACATTTCTTCTACCCCAAAATTAGACAAGGTAAATACATCAACCTCATGTTGACCTGAGGTTGTCAAAGATGACAGAATGGGGATTAGAGAGGTTAAGCAACTTGGGCAACATCACACAGCAAGTAAGCATCAGAGCCAGTGCCAAGTTACGTTTAAAGCCCATGCACTCACTGAATGGCCACTAAAACATGGATGGTGCAGATAGATTCATCTCATTTACTACAAGTCAATCCCATGTCTCTCCATTCATAAGACACCTTTAAATTTCAGGACTTCTCATTTTCATTCTCCTGAAAATGCAAACAGATTAATTGAACTGTGGAAGGAGTATTTCTTTGCTTTTTGCTACTTAAAACTTTCAGACACAGCTGAAACTCTAGCTGTGCTTTGACTACTACCCCTTATCAGCTAATAATACATTATATATGCTGAACCCTAAGAAAAGTGTTCATAAACTCAATTTAAAAAGAAGCTTTCCCCCTTAATGATGTATCTTAAATTAAAAAAACAAACATCCATTTTCAGCATCCTTACATAAGACACACCAAAATTTGGCTGGGTGTGGTGGCTCATGCCTGTAATCCTAGCACTTTGGGAGGCCAAGGCAGGAGGACTGTTTGAAGTCAGGAGGTCGAGACCAGCTTGAGCAACAGCAAGATCCCACCTATACAAAAACTAGAAAAATTAGCTGGGCGCCATGGTGTGCACATGTAGTCCCAGCTACTTGGGAGGCTGATGCAGGAGGGTCACTTGAGCCCAGGAGTTTGAGGTTGCTGTGAGCTATGATGACACCACTGCACTCTAGCCAGGGAAACAGAGCAAGACCCTGTCTTAGAAAAAAAAAAAAAAACACCAAAATTTATTATCAGGAACTCACACCTCACTTGCCCTTATGGTTTCTGAATGCCCTCCCTCTGAAATCAAAGTAAAGATATTCTCCTAGTAAGTTCTGGGAAATACCATAGTCTGAGAATACTATTCGTGACTTTAGCAACATACGAAGTTAGGAAAAAATTTCAGATCAGTAGCCATCTGTGGGAACCAGACTCCAAGATGACTCCCAGTGACCCAGCCTCCTTTCATTTCACACCGGTATTGCCCTTCTCACTATACCAGGGTCTGTGTAACCAATTGCATACTGCAGAAGTAATGGGATGTCACTTCTGAGATTAGGTTCTAAAAGACTGTAGCGTCCATCTTGAGCCCTCTTTCTCTCTCCACCTCTCTCAGATCACTCGCTCAAGGGGAAACCAATTACCATGTCTTGAGGATGCTGACAGCCCTGTGGAGGGGCCCACGCGAGAAGGAACTACAACTCAGTTGAACAGCTATGAAGAAATGAGATCTGCCCACAGCCAGATGAGTGAGCTTGGAAGCAGACTCTTCAGCCCCGGTCGAGCCTTGAGAGAACCGCAGCCCCTGCCAACAGTTTGACGATAACCTCATGGGAAGACTGACCCCAGAACCACCCAACTAAGTCACTCTCAGACTTCTGATCTCAGGGAACTGTAAGACAATAAATGTTTGCTGTTCACAGCTACTAAGTTTTAAGGCAATTTTTTTCTTTAGCAATAGATAATACAGAATCTTTATTAATTCTTTTGTGAAAATAATTCCCTTCTTCCTAGTCCTAAATGGTAGCTTCTAGTTTTAACAAGACAAATCTCTCTGAAATCCCACAATTGGGAGGAAAAAAGCACAGCTTGCCTTCTGATCTGACGGTTTGCTAATTCTTTCATACTAATAACCACATAAGACTGTAAATTTAGAATTAAAAGAGTAGTTTATAACTGTTTCAATTATAATAAGGAGGTACAGAATTAGTTTATCACCTATAATCAAAAGTTGGTATTAGTAAGTTACCAGCTGGGTTTGTTTCTCCCCCACTTAAAATCTTATTAACCAAGTAACTTAGTAAAAGGTGTCTTTCGCATCTAATTAAAATATATTTTAAATAAATAAACAGGATAAAGTTTATGGCTTATGTCATCATTCTAAAAACTAAGCGTTTTTTATTTTAGTTTTTTCATTAATAATGCATTTATTATAATAAAAATTAAAAATTGTTTTAGAATTCAAAAAAACAGGGAAAAAGTCACTCCTGGATCCACTGCCCAAAGACATCTTAGCTCTTACTGGTTTTTTTCCACCTTTTTCCTGGGTAGAGGTGGTATATTTATAACCATATGTAATCAGACTTCTGAATCTAGTAGAAAACATGACTGAGGGAGAGGCTATTCAGAGAAATATCTCATATCGATTCTGAAATTATTCCTGTAAGTAATGAGAACATATAACGAAAGAGTTTGTTTTCCAGTTTCATTCAGACGGTGCCATGAAAGAAGGCAGAGCAATCTCTCCAGTTTGACAGGTTCATTAACGTGACTAATACAATCAGGTATACTTTGCAAAGGGATGACTTTCCTCAGGACTTCGCCATTGAGCTGAGGGCTGTGTCTTAGAGAAGTCCACCCATTCTTTTATGTGTTCTTAGCGTTAATAGCGATTCATCTTCGGGTAGATAAAATGTCTTTTCAAAGTAAATTTTTAAAGAGCATATATTCTAAGACTTGCATATCTGAGAATGTCTTCTGCCGCCTTTCCATATGAAATATATATTTACTACATATAAAATTCAGAGTAGGGAAGGACAGCAACCTTTCTCCCCTCAAAACGCCATAGGAGAATGTAGCCCCTCACCTTTAGTACAGTAGGGATGAATGTCAGTCTTATTTTCATCCCTTTTAAGATTTTTCTTTTTACCTGCTCCATCATCAATGCGGAATGCAAAAAACATTACCAGGATATGTCTAGGTAGGTCTCTTTTTGTTTAATCTTTTACCTTTAATCTTCGGAATTAATTTTTTCAACTTGGGAATATTTTTTTCTCTTCTGCTGTATCTTTTAAATTATTCTTTTCCAATGCTTTGGTTTCTTCCTTGAAAATATTTACATACAGACTGGGCCTCTAAACTCTCTCCTCCAGACCTGATTTTCTCTTTTCCCTCTGCATTTCAGGAGGCCTTCCAAAGTTTTCCACATTATCAACTCAGTTTTCTGCAGAGTAAATGGTCCTTCATTTTAATATTCCAAATATATTTTAAATTTCCCTACAATTCTTCCTCCCAAACTACTGGGTTTTCAAATAGCCATCTTTCTCTTTTGACTTACATTGCTCCTATTTCAAAGGTATTATATCTTCCTGTATCCTGATGAAGATTTTCTAAAATGTTCTGGCTCCCACTGGCAATCATCTTCAAAGATTTGTTCTTCCTCTGAACTTTCCTTATTCTGCAGAATTTGTTCAAAGGCTTCTTTTTGGTATTTGCCAACAGAAATGGTGCACAGATTACTCTGGTCCCATTCTCTATTCCCGTGGACCTGGGTAACATGCTCTTCCCAGATCTATAATTGGCCAAGAGGCTATGCTGCAGAGCCCCTAGCCTAATTCCCAGTGTAACTGGTAAGCTTTTAACTCACATATCTATGCTGGTCCAAGACAGGGTCTTCTCCTAAGCCTCGCTGCCTGATTCTGGCCCCATTCCAGGAGTCTGCAGTAAATGGAGGTGGATAAAATATTACAAAGAGGGCTTTTTTCTTTTCTGCCCATGTCGACAGAAATCTTTATTCTTAGAGACTATACTTTCCAGGATTCAATACCCTGTGACTGCCTCCTACTCCAAACACAAATACACACAGAGAAAATACTAAGCTGTCCTATCCGAGTATATTCTGGGAGTTACAGCCTCCAAATAGAAACTGAAAGAGACTGATTGAGAAGCAAAGGATGAAACAACACTCTGTCTCAAACTGCAGCTGTTCAATTTTCTGACTGAAACAGATCATGCACTTCTGAACCAAGAACTGACTACAGAGAAAGGATGCAGGGTCTTGTCATCTACCTTCTGGGCAGGCTTAGCACTGTTAATATGCGCCTGCAATTGCATTTCTCAATGCAGTTCCATCAGCTTTATACTGTCAAGAAATCTTGGCAATAGGCCAAATGTAAGTTTCTGGTGATGTGAGTCTGCAATGTTTTATGTTTGCATAACTATTTCAGGGGGCAGTGGAGGCTGCTTGTCAGACGTCTTTTAAAATAAGTTACAGAGGTGGGAGGCAGGTTGTGACTGAAAAGAATCAGAGAATCTCAGTGTTGCAAGGGACCCTGGAAGTCTTTCAGCCCAACCTTCTCAACTCCACAGTAACTCAGTAAGTGCTCATGAAGCCCAAGCTTGACTGCCTCCAGTGATCTAGAACTCATTACCTGGTGAAACAATTCACTTCATTTTCACAGAGTTCTAACTTTTAAAATGTTGTATTTTATACTGAGGCAACATTTAATGCTCTATACTTTCTATCCCTGAGTCCTAGTTCCTTCTTTGGAGCTACACAGAATAATCCTAACATTTCTTTCAGGACACAGAACTTCAAATACAACAATATCATATCTACTTCCAAGCTGTGCTTTTTAGTTGTTCCAAAAGATATACTAGTAGAACTTTAAATAAATCTATATAAGCATACTATGTTAGCTATTCAATACTCTCAAATGCAATACTACCAACTGCAACAATAGTAAGTATAATCTTGGTCAGCATTCTTATTTACAAAATAGAAAACAGAACATTCCCACTCTCCCAAATATATTCCTTTCCACAGCTTCAGTAACCCCTGATTAATGACCTCCACTTGCAAAGGAGGCTACTTACCTTAACCATGAAATAATGAATGCTATTGATCCAACAAGCTACTGCTATAAAGTGTTATTGATCACCCAATCTTTGGTTAAAATGGGGCTCATTTAGCAATTTCACTGTCACACACACCTGGAGCAAAGCACGCTCATAATTAAAGAGTTTGGGGGAGTTAAAGTGAGAGGTGATGGACAGAGATCTCAGCTTTCTCCCATTTATTCTTGTTTCTGAGCTATTGTTTGTGTCAGAAGGGATATTGATTTTCTATAAAAATAAGAAAACAAGAGGTACCAAGGGGCTGCAGAAGGTCAGCTTGGGCTAGAGAAGGAGGGGGGAAGTTTAGCACTCTATCTCTGTCACTTGCCTTCCAAGAGAAGGGAATATTTTCTTTCCTGTGAGATCGGCCTCTAATACATCACCTTAGGAAGGCTCCTGAATGTGACTTCAGGCCATCATCGACCAATTCACTTACAAAAGAAAAAAAGCTAAACGATATTCAAGGAGAACAAACAAATGACATGTTAGTGAAGACAAAACAAAATTAAGCTATGATCACATAAGAGCTAATAGCTATTAAGAGCTGCTATAAATTAGCTGGGTGTGGTGGCACATGCCTATAGTCCAAGCCACTTGGGAGACTGAGGTAGGAGGATCACTTGAGCCCAGGAGTTTGAGGCTGCAATGAGCTAAGATCATGCCAACGCTATAGACAATCTGAATAAAGACCAATAGAAAGTAATTTTACAAGATTTGTTCTATATTAGAATATTCACAAACACATATACACAGAAAAATATTAGAATAATAGTTTGATCTTTATGCAGGCATAAAAAACCTATTATATCATAACCACTGTCAGTTCCTCAGACCTCATAAGGGATTGGTTGGTACAGCACTGAAGAAAGATCAGAATGAGAAAAGCAAACAAATACTGGTGAAGCTTAAAATTACTCCACGTTTAGTTAGCAAAAGTGAACTTAAGGAAACTAAAAATAACGCTGATTGAGACATACATTTTCAAATCTTAAACATCTAACACATATTTTTTAAAAAACTCTATCCATTGACTAGGCTAAGCTAAGCTTAATGATCAACTTCATCTTAAAAGTTGTGCATGGTGGATCATTACTCTGCCAACCCTCGACACCACTGATAAAAAGTAAATTCTACACTTTGATCTGTATATGAATAAAGAGTGGCACATCCAAGCAAGTTTATGAAAGAATAACCAGGAGGACTCTTGAAAGTATTTCTTCAAATGCAGAAAAAAAAGTAGGAAAATATTGACAGAATCAACTCACCAACACAGCAAAATAGCCAAATCATAAACTACTACATACTTATACTCTAATGCTAACCCTATTTATAAGGTATGCTTAATAATCGAGGGCAGCTTGAAAATAAAAAGATTTTTGTTGCATTTTATTGTTGAGGAAAGGCTGAACACAATATGCAGTCAAAGAATAAGTAAGAATCACCCTCTTTCTGTATAAAATGAATTTAGGGGGAAAAAGTACGAAGCACTTCTGTTTGTAACTACAGATGTATTGAGACAAGTCAAGGGGAATTTTGGACTCCTAAATAGTTAGAAGATTTTAAGGAAGAATTTTTCTCATTCCATGTATGCTACTACTCCAGCCATTATTCCTTTAAACTGCAGGGCCTTTGGGCATCCACATTATTGAAAGAACTGTGAAAGGACGTGCCAGGGCAATAACCCAAATGGAGGAATGAGGTCTCCTCAATCTGAAAAAAGTAAGCATTTCATAAGAATTCCTGTCTACTTCAACTTATCCAGACTCTCAGATAACTAGAATTTATATTATCACAACCTGACCATACGTGCAATAGGTGTGTCTGGGGTAAGAAGGACCAGGAAAGACTGAAGCACCTCACTACCAGATGACAGGCTGTATTTGGGGCCACACTCATGCTGTTATCTTAGAGCAGAGTTAACAATTTCCCACACACACAATTGTGTCATAGTTTAACAAGAAATTCTGGGGAAAAAACATACACAAGCTATCATCCCAAAAAGCTATTTTTAAAATCACCATTCTCAAAAGTAAGAAGATTTCTATTTGGTATTTATGCTCAATATTTAAACAAACGTGAATGCCTTTAATAGTGTGAAAGCCCACAAGTTGACTAAACATTTCTTGTTTGATTAAAAATAGTATCATGGGGAAAAAATACTTTTATAATCCAAAATAAACACATAAATTGGGTAAATAGGCCTTAGAAGGAATTAGCCATTAAAGGAAAATCAGGAAAGCCAAATTAGGAGCCTACCTTGTTGGGCACACTGGCAAATATAAATTAGTAAGAAAAAGCTTAAAAGCTGGATTAAAAACCATCCATGAAAGGTACAGGCATACTGACCTAAACAGCTTTCCTGTTACTGACACAGCCTCACTTCAGAGTTCCTAAGATTTATATCTCTGTTTTTAAGATAAACTTCAAACTTCAAAAAGGTCACATGTTCTTCAGTTGTGAAAGTTAAGTCGAGACACAAAAAAGTCATGGAAAAGACAAACTCAAAAGGGCAGCAAAACATGATGGATAAGAATGAGCTTTGGAATCAGCTTCGATTCCCAGTGTTGGCACCGGGTGACCTTAGGCAAATTATCTAAATTCTCATAACCTCAGTTTCCTCTTCTATAAACTACAAACAGTGGTACCTACAGTGGAACTGTGAACATTAAATATGAGTATGTATTAAGCCTTTGCAGTACAGTGCTTGGCTTGGCACACAGTGCTTACTTAATAAATGCTAACTAATATTAGCAATAATAGAATACAATGATTCTCAACAGGGAGTACTCAAGCCACCTAGAAAGGGAGTACTCAACCCACTGGAAAGTATCCCTGGAGGCATTTGAGTTGATACAATGAAAAAGGGGTGGGAACAGTGCAGAGATGCTAAACATCTTGCAATGCACCACAAAGAATTATCCCATCCAAAACACCAACAGCATCCTCATGAAGAAACATATATAATAGATTAATATTAATAACATTAAAATATCAAGCTGGGGGGCATCAGTGTTCCTAGGACTATCTAAGAGGTAAAAAATAAAAAGTTACCAAAACTACACTGACATTTTAAACATGCACTCATTAAAGATAAATTTTCTTGGTTAATCACATTTGGTCTAAGACTAATGGGACTCAGTATGTTAGTTTCAAAGCTCAACATGTGTTTGGACAACTTGAATGTCACCCATAAAAAATAAACTCGATATGGTAAAATTGCAAGTAGCAGAGAACAGAATTACAGCCAAAAAATATCTAAAGCCATGATTCTTAATGGAGACAGCTCACCAGTAACATTTACAAATTCCACAGATATATATACACCAGCCTCTGCTAAGACCCTCGTTCTAAAGAACGGTATCTTTGTATGAACTACATGGCATAAATAGCAGCAAACAGTTTTTCAAAATCAGACTCTTGGTTTTAGAAACAAATGTGTTTCTATTACATCTAGCCTTCTTGACAGAGGAAATAGATTCATGAAAGTATTTTAAAGAGCTAAACTAATGACTGATGAAAGAAAAGCTACAAAGTCAATATTAGAGTGGCTGATGAAAGAAAGTAGAACTTATCAAGACTGGATTTGCACTTTGGGTAAAATAACCAGGAAAATCTTTGACTTAGTAAGGGAGATCTCACCATTCTGACATGTTCTCATCAGAGCCCTGTTTTTGTTCATCTGCTTCACACTCCATTCTTTCTTTCCTTCCCGTTTTGCCTAGGAAAGTCCTATTTTCTGCTGATTCACACAAACTATGGCCTGATGAGGTCCAGGGAGTATTCTCCTTCCAGCGGGACAGACGCTGCTTCTTAGCAGACTTGAACCTGCAGCCTCTCTCATAGCTCCAATCTGATACCTTCAGCTTCTGCTGAAGGCTGGCAGCCACCTCTGATGTCACTCGCTTCACCTTCCTCCGGCGCCTAAGTGGCCGACAAGGTGCATTTTCAGTAAAGGAGTCAGATTCATGCCAAGAATGTTGCTTACTCTTAACAATAGCATTGAGAGCTGGGTGCCGTTTGGCTACCATTGTGTCATCCGAGTCACTAAAATTGGTGACCAGAGCCACTTCTCGACAGTCCTTAGTGGCCTCATCCAGACTTGATTCAGAGGCCTCACTGTAGCAGCAGGTATGCTCTGCCAGGTGAGTGAAGTCAGAACGACGTTTTCGGCCTCGGCGTTTCCGAAGCTGCCGCCTCTGTTGCCGAGGGCTCAGGGCCATCTCCTCCCACAGCTCACCAAGCTTATTCTGCTCAGATGTCTGCTCCAAGGCTGAGGCTAAGTCATGTACCAGCTCATCCATGAGGCCACATCTGCCAAAAGAAAGTTTGAAAAAAAAAAAGAAAGAAAAGAAAAGAAAAAGAAAGCCTGAAAAGGATCTGTGGTTTCAGAATAATTTTATCAAATAGATCACGGTACTCAAGAGTCTTGCCTGTCTATAGAAAATAAAGTCGCCTTTCATCTGACTACACTTAGACTCTGTTTCTACCATCTATGCTTCCTTAAGCCACTAAAAATAGGTGTTTGGCCCTCATTAAATACCTAGAGTCAACGTGGTCTTAAGCACAAAAACTCAAACACTCAGCAGATGACAACTGGGATATTAGCAAAAACAAGCAAACTCAGGGGACTAGATCTTTCTCTCTTTCCCCCAATTAGCCTTGTCATTAAATCACCCTAATGATGAGATTCAAAAAGATTAGAGAATGTCTCCTTGGACACGAACAAAAAAACATACAACTTCAAAATCACAGCAGAGCTGGGGAAACACAGGGTAGGATCCAGTCTCACCAAGGTATTGAGAATGGATGAAAAACTGTTCTTTGGTCTGGGGGCACTGCTGACAACGCCTGTAACAGAGAACAGAACAACTTAGTGATACACTTTAAGGAAGACTGCTTACAAGCTTAGCCATTTAGGAATTTATAGTGACCCAGGTTTGTACTCAGAATGAAAAAAAGAGACTAAGTTTGCATCCATTCTGGTACCAACTACCAACTGGAAGCTACCAGGTATAGAACCTTATAGAGTATATCATATGTTTTTGAATAATTAACACCCTTTAAGCTCCTCTCCCATCCTTCAGTAAGTAATGTGATCATCCTAATTCTGTGCTTTAGTGCCACAAATCACAGAAAAATAGGATATAACAGCAGCAGAAATGACAGAGATGGGGTAGAGTCTCTAAGATTTCCAGCGAACTGCTTTCCAAAATTTCCTATTTTTCTACTCATGTTTTTCAAACCATCACATTTCAGGGTCACTTCAGAGGCTAATCTTCCAAGGGATGAGAGTAGTAGGAGTAATTTTCAAAATTCTCTTTTAAAGGGAAATGTCTAATATAATTTGTACAACACCTAATTAAATTAGCACTTTTTCCCTTGCCCTTGTTAAACCCTAAGTATTTCAAGACCATAATCAGAGTTTAAAACTCTATGTGGCGCCACTCTCAGACCACATTTCCGCTCATGCAGTTTTCATTTTGCAGAGGGCTTTCTAAAACCTATTTTCATGCTGTGCCTATGCCAATGAACTCAAAGACAAGAAAATTCTTCTGGCTTATCTGCCACATCTGTGGAAGCAATGGTGACACCTACTTCCAAAACTGCCACCTAAACAAAACTTCTCAAAGTGTCAAAAGGCACACAAGTTCCCTTTAAGCAGTAAGAAGTGATTTAAAACACCATGACTGAGGTCTAGAAGACAACTGTCCCTAAGACCAAAATAGATGAAGTGGGAAGAGCACATCTAAATCTACTTCCTTAATAAATAACTACTGCTTGAAAAACTCACGCAGAACAGCACAAACTTTAAAGTGGAATGAAGTTACCAAACAACTTGTAAACGAACGCCTGTGCAGAATCCTTTCCTGCCTCAAAGGCTGCAATTCAAACAGTAGGTGACAGAAGAACCCCAGTTTCGGGTGCACACTCCTAAAGGACTCCGGGTCCAGGCACGCACCCGGGTAGGGGTAAGGCTGTCTGAGTCACGCACAGGAAGCTGGTGGGCAGCGAGAGGCAAGCTCAGGGTTGAAAAGGGGACGGAGTAAGGAGGTGGTGGAGGCAGGAGGCAACTTCTCCTCTCGGCTCGCCAGGGGCAGGGGGTCAGCCTTTCTAGGGCAGAAACTGCCAAAAAGCAAGTCCTGGCGACTGAGCTCGCTCTGTGATCAGCAGTCGCAACATGGCCACATATGTGAGAAAAACCGTGTTTCAAAGGACTCTCCACCACTCCCCAGCCCGTCCCCCACGGCTAAAATGATTATGGCTCAGGACACCAAGCCCTCACGCTGTCTGCAGCCAAAGACAGGCAGAAAGAAGAGAGAGGAAGGGGCTGTCGCCCCAGAGACTGCCGGGCCCTCATCCCCCGGGATGGGGGCACGGGCCCTGAAAAGCAAGGCCCGACCACCCTCGCCGCTCCCGTCCGCTGCCGCGGCCCCAAGACACCCGTAACCGCTCATCCGCGGCCCGGAGCCCCAGTCTCCTCTGGCACAGGCCCCCTGGATCCCAACCCTCTCAACCCACTCCTCGCCCTCACCGGCTGCCGCAGCCACCTCCGACGGCCGCCGCTTTTTGGGCCGAGGCTCCCCGCCAGGGTTTCCCTCTCTGACCTCATTTCCGGTCTGAGCCGGAGGGGTGGGGCAGTGGAGTAGGAGGGGCTGACTGCGCAAGAGGGCTCGCCCCGCCCCGGCGCTTCCGCCCCACGGCCGCACCCACTTCCGCCCGCCGTGGGTGGGGCCCCGGAGAACCCTGGCAATGGGAAGGGAGGCTAGGAAGCCGGGCGAATAGAGGCGGACCGGCTGAGGAGCCCTTCTGAGGCGACCCTGGAGGAAAAGACCTCGCATGCCGGCCTCATCTTCCTTGTTGGCATCAAGAAATTGGGCCCTGGGGAGGGGCGTCAGCTTCACCCTTGCTTTCTGGCCTACTTTTGTAAAGGGTGTGTGAAGTTGTGGAGAAATGGATCTTAATGACATCTCGTAACCACAAGAGTTGGTACATCCTTTGGGAGGAGCAGTTTTAAATTGAGTTACTCAGAACATTAAAAATACACGTCTTGAGCAATAAGACAAGTAAAATAGTATTGGAATATAATTCAGAATATAAAAGAAATATTTGTGAGCCCATATTAATATAAATAAGTGATTGAATAAATTAATAAATGAAGAAGAAATAAATCTCCCACAGAAGAATCCCAAATAATTTACGTAAAATCTCCACCCTGGAGCGTAACTCCCAAGTGTAGGCTGTGCGCGATGACTTCCTTCCAAAAAGGACAGTATTAAAAGGGGAGAAAAATGAGTAACTTCCTAGTGGAGAAACCTGGCAAACGCTGCTTCAGCCAGTGATCAAGGTTAACATCAAGTGATAAATCGTGTCGGTGGTATGTGGACTTGATATACGATGTGAATGATATTTTATGGTAGTTTCCTTCCAAATACGTAACCCCGGTCCAATTGTAAGAAAAAAATCAAACCCCAATTGAGGGACGTTCTACAGAATATGTGCCAATATTCCTAAAAATTAAGGTCATCAAAGACTAGGAAAGTCTAAGAAACTGTCACAGCCAAGAGGAGCCTAAGGAGACATGACAACTAGATGTAACGTGGTGGGATACTAGAAGAGAAAAAGGACATTAGATAAAAACTAAAGAAATCTGGATAAAGTATGAACTTTAGTTAATAATGATGTATCAATATTGGTTGATTAATTGTGACAAGTGTGCTATACTAGCATAAGATGTGAACAAAAGAAGACATTGGGTGTGGATTATACAGAAACTATAGTATGTTTGTAATTTTTCTCTAAACCTAAAACTATTTTAAAATTAAAAGTTTATTTAAAATGAACATACCTTTTGACCTAGAAATTCTGCCCCTAAGAATTTTATTTTAAGGAAAAACTGGAAAAAGGCACAAAAATGTTAAATACAGGTAAATGCATCCCTGCAGCATTTCTGAGAGAGAGATGAGACTAGGGAAAAAGCCAGAAATCCTGCAAGGCTTAGTTAGCTAAATTATGGTACATCTATGGATGGAATACCTTGCAACCTTTTTAAACTGATGTTGTAAAAGAATATTTAATGACATGAAAAGTCATTGATTTATGATTGTGTATATTTCTACATGACTGTTATACATCAATAAAAAGGTTACTCTAAAAATGTAGAGTATGATTCATGTATAAAGGAAATTAAATCAATACTTGCATAGGAATGTGATCAAAATGATAGGCTACATGACATCCAAAATAGTTCCTTTATAAATGACTATGTCTCCTACCTATTGTTTTTGTGGAGTTTTGGAATTTTCTATAGGTGAAATTTATTGTGTAAAGAGTCGAGGGAGGAGACAAAGATGGCTGAGGTTTTGAGCCAAGGTGACTAAGAGAATGGTCAGTGCCATCCACGCAGCTAGAGAAGTTAAGAAGAAAAACAGATTTGGTGGGAAGTGATTAATTCCGTTTTGGGCATGCTGAATTTGTGATTCCCACAGGACAGAAATATGGAAATATTCAACAGATGTCCACAGCCATCATCCGTTTTCTACTTAAGTGAAAATTCTCTCTCACAAATCATATCTGTTTTCATGGTGTCAGTTACCTGCATCAGCACTAAAAGCTCCTAAATTTCTTAAAATCCAGCTTAGATTTTCAGCTTTCTGCTAGATATCTCCACTTGTCTCCAGCATCTCCAATTTAAGATGTCAAAATAAAGCTTAATTTCTTCCATCGTTCTATCAAATTCTGCCCCTTTACTGTTCCCTGATTGGGAAATGTCACCACCACCACGCAGTCACCCAGATAAGAAGCTTCAAAACCATTTTTAGTTCCTGGTTCTTCCTTATACCCCCTTATCTAGTTAAATGCTAAGTCTCATGGACTGCACTCCTGCAGTAGTCTTGCATCCACCCTCTCTCGTTTGTTTTCACTCTGTCATGGGCCTCATCTGCACAGGCAACCACTCTTCTGATGAGGTAGCAGCTGCCTTACTGGTCTTTTCACTTGCAGTCTCTCCACCCAAAAAAGTCATTCTCTACATGGGCACCAGAGTGAGGTTCCTAAACACAATTTGGATCCTGTCACTTCATCCATCTTCCACTACCTCCTGCATCATGCTTGAGCACACCATGCCACTTGCTGGTTCTTGCACACCCCTGGGATTCGGGGTGATTTAAAGGCTTAATGTCAATGTGACCTCAGTAAGGATTCAGAAAAGACCTCCCCTTGCTTGCCCACTCCTTTGGCGCTCTCTCAGCACTTTCCAGTATCTTTATTGCAGCTCTTTCTTCATTCAGCCTGAATTAGAGCCAATTCTGGGAGAGTTTGTCTCCCCAACTAAATCACTTTCAATAAAACATTTACCAAGCACCTACAAGTATACACACACACATGCACGCACATATATGTATAACTGTGTATATTATATATACACAGTTATACATATATAATATTGTTTTATGTGTCTGTATACTTGTATATGTTTTATATATATATGTATATATATACACACACAATACATATAAATGTGTGAACAAAAACGAAGCCTGCTCCCTTGCCCTGAAGACCTTGTCCTAGTCATTGTATCCTCATCAATGTCTAGCACAGTGCTTTGCGCATGGTAGGTGCTCAATAGCTATTGTTGATTAAAAATTAAATAAATATTTGTTTACTAAAAGCTGGATCACGAAATTATAAGCGCTTGTCTCGGCCGGGCGCAGTAGCTCACGCCTGTAATCCTAGCACTCTGGGAGGCGGAGGCGGGAGGATCTCCTGAGCTCAGGAGTTCGAGACCAGCCTGAGCAAGAGCGAGACCCTGTCTTTATTAAAAATAGAAAAAAAATAGCCGGGCATGGTGGCGCTCCCCTATAGTCCCAGCCACTTGGGAGGCTGAGGCAGGAGGATTGCTTGAGCCCAGGAGTTTGAGGTTGCTATGAGCTAGGCTGACAACAGGGCATTCTGGCCCCAGTGACAAAGCAAGACTCTGTCTCAAAAAAAGGAAAAGGGGGACAAATCACCTATGGTCTGGCTGGGCTGGTGGCAGTGGTGGTAGGAACCAGGGTTGTTTAAAATATTT
>CAUYSK010062317.1:0-12465 GCA_963575035.1 Avahi laniger | reverse complement strand
GTTAGGGTTAGGTTTAGGGTTAGAGTTATGTTTAGGGTGGGTTAGGGGGCGTTAGGATTAAGATTTGGGTTAGGGTAGGTTTAGAGTGTGTTATGGGGCATTAGGTTTAGGGTTAGGGTTAGTGTTAGGGTTAGGGCCAGGGCTGGGTTTAGCGTTGGGTCAGGGTCGGGATCAGGGTCAGGGTCAGGGTCATGGTTAAGGGGATAGGGGTTAGGGTGAGGGTTAGGGTTAGGTTTAAGGTTAGGGTTAGGGTTATGATTAGAGGTACGGTTAGGGTTAGGGTTATTGGTAGGGTTAGGTCTAGCATTAGGGTTAGGTCTAGCATTAGGGTTAGTGTTAGGTTTATGGTTAGGGTTAGGGTTAGTGTTAGGGCTAGGGTTAGAGTAGGGTTAGCCTTATGGTTAGGATTAGGGTAGGGTTAGGGTTAGGTTTAGGGTTAGGGTTAGGTCTGGCATTAGGTATAGGGTTGTGATAAGGGTTAGGGTTAGGATTAGGTGTAAGGTTAGTGTTAGGGTTAGGGTTAGGGTTTAGGGTTAGTGTTTGGGTTATGGTTAGGGGTTTAGGGTTTGTGGTTAGGGTTAGGGTTAGCGGTTAGTGGTTAGGGTTAGGGTTAGTGTTAGGGCGAGTGTTAGGATTATGGGTTAGGCTTAGGTTATGTTTAGGGTCATATTCATGGTCAGAGTCAGGGTCATGGGTTAGGGTTACGGTTAGGCGTTAGGGTGAGGGTTAGTTTCAGCGACAGGGGAGCGTCAGGGTCAGGATCAGGGTGAGGGTGAGGGTACGGGTGAGGGTGAGGGTGAAGGTCAGGGTGAAGGTGAGAGTTAGGGTTAGGGGGGTTAGAGTGAGGGTGAGGGTTAGGGTTAGGGTTAGGTTTAGGTCTGGCATTAGGTTTAGGGTTATGATTAGGATTAGGGTTAGTGTTAGGGGTTGGGATTGGGGTTGGGGTTGTGGTTGGGTTTCGGGTTGGCATTAGAGTTGGGGTTATGGTTAAGGCGTTAGGGTTAGGGGCTTAGGTTTAGGGTTAATTTTAGGGTTAGGCTTAGGGTGTAAGTGTTATGGGGTTAGGGTTAGGGTTAAGGTTAGGGTTAAGATTAGCATTAGGTGTAGGTTTAGGGTTAGGGATAGGGTTAGTGTTAGGGTTAGGGCTAGGTGTAGCATTAGGGTTACTTCTAGCATTAGGGTTAGGGTTAGGGTTAGGGTTAGAGGTAGGGCTAGGGTTAGGGCTAGGTCTAGGGCTAGGGTTAGGGTCAGTGTTAGGGCTAGGGCTAGGGTTATTGTTATGGTTAGGGTCAGGGTTAGTGTTAGGGTTGGGTTCGGGATTGGGTTAGGGTTAGGGTTAGGGCTAGGGTTAGGTTTAGGTTTTGGTTAGTGTTAGGTTTAGGGTTAGGATTAGGGTTAGAAGAGGGGTAGGGGTAGGTTTAGGTGTTGAGGTAGGGTTAGTGTTAGGGTTACGGTTATCGTTGGGGGTGTTAGGGTTAGGGTTAGGGTTAGGGTTAGGGTTAGAGTTAGGGTTAGGGTGGGTGGGGGGTAAGGTTTAGGATTTGGGTTAGAGTAGGGTTAGGGTGTGTTAGTGTTGGTTATGTTTAGGGATATGGTTAGTGTTAGGGTTTGGATCGGTGCTGTGTTTAGCATTGGGTCAGGTTCGGGTTCAGGGTCAGGTTCAGGGTCAGGGTTAAAGGGATAGTGGTTAGGGTGGGGGTTAGGGTAAGGGTTATGGTTAGTGTTAGGGTTTAAGGTTAGTGTTAGGGTTAGGGTTAGGTGTTAGGGCTAGGGTTAGGTTTAGGGTTAGGTTTAGGGTTTAGGGTTAGGGTTAGGGTTATGGTTAGGGTTTATGGGTTTGGGTTATGGTTAGAGGTTATGGGTTAGGTTTAGGGTTAGGGTTAGTGTGAGGTTTAGGATTATGGATTAGGTTTAGGTTTAGGGTTATGGTCATGTTCATGGTCAGAGTCAGGGTCAGGGGTTAGGGTTTACGGTTAGCGGTTACGGTGAGGGTTAGGGTCTGCGACAGGGTCAGGGTCAGGGTGAGGGTCAGGTTGAGGGTGAGGGTACGGGTGAGGGTGAGGGGGAAGGTCAGGGTGAATGTGAGTTTTAGGGTTAGGGGAGTTAGAGTGAGGGTGAGGTTTAGGGTTAGGGTTAGGTATAGGGTAGGATTAGTGTTAGGGTTAGGGTTAGGTCTAGCATTAGGTTTAGGGCTATGATTAGCGTTAGGGTTAGGATTAGGGTTAGGGTTAGTGTTAGGGGTTGGTTTAGGGTTAGGGTTAGGGTTAGGGTTAGGGTTTGGTTTAGGGTTAGGATTAGGGTAGGGCTAGCGTTATGTTAGTGTTAGGGTTAGTGCTAGGGTTAGGGTTAGGGTTAGGGTTAGCGGTAGGGTCACGGTGAGGGTGAGGGTTAGGGTTAGTGTGAGCGTGAGGGTTAGGGATAGGGTTAGTGTTAGGGTTAGGTTGAGCATTAGGGTTAAGGTGATGGTTAGGATTAGGGTTAGGATTAGGTTTAGGGTTAGAAGTAGAATTAGGGTTAGGGTTAGGTCTATTATTAAGGTTAGGTTTATGGTTATGGTTAGCATTAGGGTTAGGGTTAGTGTTAGGGTTAGGGTTAGGGTTAGGGTTAGTGTAGGGTTATGGTAGGGTTTATGTGTTAGGTGTTAGGGTTAGGGTTAGGGTAAGGATTAGGGTTAGGATTAGAGTTAGGGTTAGCCTTTTGGTAGAGGTTACGGGTTAGGGTTAGGATTACGGTTAGGGTTAGGGTTAGGGTTACGGTTATGGATTAGGGTGAGGGTTAGGGTCAGCGACATGGTCAGGGTCAGGTTCAGGGTCAGGGTGAGAGTGAGCGTTAGGGGGAGGGTGAGGGTGAAGGTCAGGGTGAAGGTGAATATTAGAGTTACGGGGTTACATGGAGGATGAGGGTTATAGTTAGGGTTAGGTTTAGGGTAGGGTTAGTGTTAGTGTTAGGGTTAGGTCTAGTATTAGGTTTAGGGCTATGATTAAGGTTAGGGTTAGGGTTAGTGTTAGGTGTAGGGTTAGGGTTAGGGGTAGGGTTAGGGTTATGGTTTAGGGTTAGGGTTAGCGTTAGGGTTAGGATTAAGGTTAGGTTTAGGGTTAGGGTAGGGCTAGCGTTAGCGTTAGGGTTACGGTTACTGCTAGGGTTACAGTTAGGGTTAGGGTTAGGTGTAGGATCACAGTCAGGGTGAGGGTTAGGGTTAGTGTGAGGGTGAGGGTTAGGGATAGGGTTAGTGTTAGGGTTAGGGTGAGAATTAGGGTTAGGGTGATGGTTAGGGTGAGGGTTAGGGTTCCGGTTAGGGTTAGGGCTTGGGTTAGGGCAGAGTTAGGGTTAGGGTTAGGGTAGGGATAGGGTTAGGGTTAGTGGTTAGGGTTATGTTTAGGGTAAGGGTTAGGTCTGGCATTAGGTTTAGGGTTATGATTAGGTTTAGGGTTAGTGTTACGGTTTGGTTTTGGGGTTGGGGTTGTTATTGGGGTTTAGGTTGGCGCTAGAGTTGGGGTTATGATTAAGGCGTTAGGGTTAGGGTGTTAGGGTTAGGGTTAATTTTAGGGTTAGGCTTAGGGTGTAAGGGTTATGTGGTTAGTGTTAGGGTTAAGATTAGGGTTAGGGTTACAATAAGGGTTAGGGTTAGGGTTAGGGTTAGTATTAGGTCTAGCATCAGGGTTAGGTCTAGCATTAGGGTCAGGGTATGGGTTGGGGTTAGCGGTAGGTGTAGGGTTAGGGGTAGGGGTAGGGTTAACGTTAGGGTGATGGTTAGGGTTGGGGGTGTTAGTGTTAGGATTAGAGTTAGGGTTAGTGTGGGTTAGGGGGCGTTAGGATTAGCATTGGGGTTAGGGTAGGTTTAGGGTGTGTTAGGGGGGTTATGTTTAGTGTTAGGTTTAGTGTTAGGGTTATGGTCGGGGTTGGGTCTAGCGTTCAGTCAGGGTTGGGTCAGGGTCAGGGTTAAGGGGTTAGGGGTTAGGGTTATCGTTAGGGTTAGGGTTCTGGTTAGGATTAGAGTTAGGATTAGGGTTAGGGTTAGGGTTGGGGTTAGGGTTAGGGTTAGGTCTAGCATTAGGGTTAGGTCTAGCATTAGGGTTAGTGTTAGGGTTATGGTTAGGGTTAGGGTTACAGCTAGGTTTAGGGTTAGGGCTAGGGTTAGTGTATGGTTAGGTTAGGGTTATGATAGGGTTAGGGTTAGGCTTAGGGGTTAGGATTAGGTTTAGGGTTAAGGTTAGGTCTGGCATTAATTTTAGGTATATGATTAGGGTTAGGGTTAGTGTTAGTGGTTGGGGTTGGGGTTGGGGTTGTGGTTGGGGTTCGGATTAGAGTTAGAGTTGGGGTTATGATTAAGGCGTTAGGGTTAGGCGGTTAGGGTTAGGGTTAATTTTAGGGTTAGGCTTAGGGTGTAAGGGTTATGGGGTTAGGGTTAGGGTTAAGTTTAGGGTTAGGGTTAGGATTAGGGGTAGGGCTACGTTTAGGATTAGGGTTAGGGTTAGGTCTAGCATTAGTGTTAGGTCTATCATTAGGGTTAGGTCTAGCATTAGGGTTACATTTAGGGTTAGGTTTAGAGTTAGGGTTAGGGTAGGGTTTGGTTTAGGGTTAGGGTAGGATTAGCGTTAGGTTTAGGGTTTAGGGTTAGGTTTATGGTTAGGGTTAGAGTTAGGTTTAGGGTAGGGTTAGGGTAAGGGTTAGGGTTAGGGTAGGGTTAGGGTTAGGTTTAAGGGTTAGGGTTAGGTTTAGGCTTAGGGTTAGTGTTAGGGTTAGGGTTAGGCCTAGGGCTAGGGTTAGGGCTAGGTCCAGGGTAGGTTTAGGGTCAGTTTAGGGCTAGGGCTAGGGTTATGGTTACGATTAGGTTTAGGGTTAGTGTTAGGGTTTGGTTCAGGTTTGGGTTAGGGTTAGGGTTAGGGATAGGGTTAGGTTTAGGTTTGGGTTAGGTTTAGGGTTAGGGTTAGGATTTGAGTTAGGCATAGGGGTGGGGGTATGTGTCGAGGTAGGGTTAGCGTTAGGGTTATGGTTAGGGTTGGGGGTGTTAGGGTTAGGGTTAGGGTTATGGTTAGGGTTAGGGGTAGGCTGATGGTGACGATGAGGGTTAGGTTAGTGTTAGGGTGAGTGTTAGGGATAGGGTTAGTGTTAGGGTTAGGGTGAGTGCTAGGGTTAGATTGATGGTTAGCGTTAGGGTTAGGATTAGGATTAGCGTTAGGGTTAGGGTTAGGGTTAGTGCTAGGATTAGGGTTAGGGTTTGGATAGGGGTAGGTTGACGGTGAGGGTTAGGGTTAGGGTTAGGGTTAGGGCTAGGGTTAGGTTTAGGTTTGGGTTAGAGTAGGTTTAGAGTGTGCTAGGGGGGTTATGTTTAGGGTTAGGGTTAGTGTTAGTGTTAGGGTCGGGGCTGGGTTTAGCGTTGGGTCAGGGTCGGGGTCAGGGTCAGGGTCAGTGTCAGGGTTAAGGGGAGAGGAGCTAGGGTGAGGGTTAGGGTTAGGGTTATGGTTAGTGTTAGGGGTTACGGTTATGGTTACTGTTAGGGTTAGCATTAGCGTTAGGGTTTTGGTAGGGTTTATGTGTTAGGAGTTAGGGTTAGTGTTAGGGTTAGCGTTAGGCTTAGAGTTATGGCTAGCGTTTGGTTAGAAGTTACGGGTTAGGGTTAGGGTTAATGTTAGGGTTAGGGTTAGCATTCTGGTTAGGGGTTAGAGGTTAGGGTTAGGGTTAGCGGTTAGGGGTTAGAGTTAGGGTTAGGGGGAGGGTCAGGATTATGGGTTAGGGTTAGGTTTCGGGTTAGCATCATGTTCATGGTCAGAGTCAGGGTCAGGGTTTAATGTTACGGTTAGGGGTTAGGATGAGGGTTAGGGTCAGCGACAGGGTCAGGGTCAGGGTCAGAGTGAGGGTGACGGTATGGGTGAGGGTGTGGGTGAAGGTCAGGGTGAAGGTGAGTGTTAGAGTTAGGGGGGTTAGATTGAGGATTAGGGTTAGGGTTAGGGTTAGGTTTAGGGTAGGGTTAGTGTTAGTGTTAGGCTTAGGTCTAGCATTAGGTTTAGGGCGATGATTATGGTTAGGGTTAGGGTTAGGGTTAGGGTTAGTGTTAGGGGTAGGATTACGGTTAGGGTTAGGGTTAGGGTTAGTGTTTAGGGTTATGGTTAGTGTTAGGGTTAGTGTTAGGTTTAGGTTTAGGGTTAGGGTAGGGCTAGCGTTAGCGTTAGGGTTAGTGTTAGTGCTAGGGTTAGGGTTAGGGCTAGGGTTAGGGGTAGGATCTCAGTGAGGGTGAGGATTGGGTTAGTGTGAGGGTGAGGTTTAGGGATAGGGTTAGTGTTAGGGTTAGGGTGAGTGTAAGGGTTAGGGTGATGGTTAGGGTTAGGGTTAGGATTAGGGTTAGTGTTAGTAGTAAGGTTAGGGTTAGGGTTAGGGTTAGGTCTATTATTAGGTTTAGGTTTAGGGTTATTTTTAGGGTTAGGGTTAAGGTTAGTGTTAGGGTTAGTGTTAGGGTTAGGGTTAGCGTTTGGGTAGGGGTTACGGGTTAGGAGTTAGGGTTACGGTTAGGGTTAGGGTTACAATTAGGTTTGGTGGTTAGAGTTAGGATTAGGTCTGGCATTAGGGTTAGGGTTATGATTAGGGTTAGGGTTAATGTTAGGGTTATGGTTATGGGTTAGGTGTTAGGGGTTAGGGTTAGCGATTAGGGGTCTGGGGTTAGGGTTACGGTTAGGGGTTAGGGTGAGGGTTATGGTCAGCGACAAGGGAGAGTCAAGGTCAGGATCAGGGTGAGGGTGAGGGTACGGGTGAGGGTGAGGGTGAAGGTCAGGGTGAAGGTGAGAGTTAGGTTTAGTGGGATTAGAGTGAGGGTGAGGGTTACGGTTAGGGTTAGGTTTAGGGAAGGGTTAATGTTAGGGTTAGGGTTAGGTCTAGCCTTAGGTTTAGGGCTATGATTAGGGTTAGGGTTAGGGTTAGGGGTAGGGTTAGCGTTAGGTTTAGGGTTAGGTATGGCATTAGGTTTAGGGTTATGATTAGAGTTAGGGTTAGTGTTAGGGGTTGGGGTTGGCTTTGGGGTTGTGGTTGCGTTTCGGGTTGGCATTAGAATTGTGGTTATGGTTAAGGTGTTGTGGTTAGGGGGTTAGATTTAGGGTTAATTTTAGGATTAGGATTAGGGTGTAAGTGTTATGGGGTTAGAGTTAGGGTTAGATTTAGGGTTAGGGTTAGGGCTTAGGGTTAGGTTTAGGATTAGGGTTAGGTCTGACATTAGGTTTAGGGTTATGATTTGGGTTAGGCTTAGTGTTAGGGGTTGGGTTTGTGGTTGGGGTTGTGTTTGAGGTTCGGGTTGCCGTTAGAGTTGGGGTTATGATTAAGGTGTTATGGTTAGGGTTAGGGTTAGGGTGAGGGTTAGGATTATGGGTTAGGGTTAGGGTTAGGGTTAGGGTTAGTTTTAGGTGTAGGGTAGGGTTAGGGTTAGCGTTAGGCTTAGGTTTGGGGTTAGAGTAGGATTAGTGTTAGCGTTAGGGTTATGGTTAATGCTAGGGTTAAGGTTAGGGTTAGGGTTAGGTTTAGGGTGATGGTGATGGTGAGGGTTAGGGTTAGTGTTAGGGTGAGGGTTAGGGACAGGGTTAGTGTTAGGGTTAGGGTGAGCGTTAGGGTTAGATTGATGGTTAGCATTAGGGTTAGGATTAGGGTTAGCGTTAGGGTTAGGCTTAGTGCTAGGATTAGGTTAGGGTTAGGATAAGGGTAGGGTGACGGTGAGGGTGAGGGTTAGGGTTAGGGTTAGGGCTAGAGTTTGGTTTAGGTTTGGGTTAGAGTAGGTTTAGGGTGTGTTAGGGTGTTATGTTTAGGGTTAGGGTTAGTGTTAGGGGTTGGGGTTTGGGTTGTGGTTGGGTTTCGGGTTGGCGTTAAAGTTGGGGTTGTGATTAAGGCGTTATGTTTAGGGGGTTAGTTTTAGGGTTAATTTTACTGTTAGGCTTAGGCTGTAAGGGTTATGGGGTTAGGGTTAGGGTTAAGGTTAGGGTTAGGGTTAGGGTTAGGGTAGGGTTAGGGTTAGGGTTAAGGTAGGGTTAGGGTTAGTGTTTGGGGTTTGGGTTAGGGTTAGAGTTTGGGTAGGGGTTACAGGTAAGGAATTAGGGTTATTGTTAGGGTTATGTTTAGGGTTAGGGTTAAGGTTTGGGTAGGGGTTACGGGTTAGGAGTTAGGGTTAGGGTTAGGGTTAAAGTTAGAGTTAGGGTTAGGGGTTAGAGTTAGGGTTAGTGTTAGGGTTAGGGCTAGGGTTATGGTAGGGTTAGGGTTAGGTTTAAGGTAGGGTTAGGATTAGTGTTAGGGGTTGGGTTTGCGGTTGGGGTTGTGGTTGGGGTTCGGGTTGGTGTTAGAGTTGGGGTTATGGTTAAGGCGTTAGGGTTAGGGGATTAGGGTTAGGGTTAATTGTAGGGTTTGGCTTAGGGTGTAAGTGTTATGGGGTTAGGGTTAGGGTTAAGGTTAGGGTTAGGGTTAGGGTTAGGATTAGGGGTAGGGTTATGGTTAGGGTTACGCTTAGGGTGTTAGTGTTATGGGGTTAGATTTAGGGTTAAGGTTAGGGTTAGGGTTAGGATTAGGGGTACGGTTAGGTTTAGGGTTAGGGTTAGGGTTAGGTCTATTATTAGGGTTAGGGTTAGAGTTAGGGTTAGGGTTAGGGTTAGGGTTATGGATAGTGTTTGGGTAGGGGTTATGTGTTAGGTGTTAGGGTTAGGGTTAGGGTTAGGATTAGGGTTAGGGTTAGAGGTAGGGCTAGGGTTAGGGTTTGGGTAGTGGTTAAGGGTTAGGAGTTAGGTTTTGGTTTAGGGTTAGGGTTAGATTTAGGGTTAGGGGTTAGGGTTATGGTTAGTGTTAGGGTTATGTATAGGGTTATGGTAGGGTTAGTGTTAGGGTTAGTGTAAGGTTAGGGTTAGGATTAGAGGTTAGGTTATGTTTAGGGTTAAGGTTAGGGTTACGGTTAGGGTAGGATTAGGTTTAGGTTAGGGTTAGGGTTAGGGTTAGGACTAGGGTTAGGGTAGGGTTAGGGTTAGGGTTAGGTTAGGGTTAGGGTTAGGTTTAGGGGTTAGGGTTAGGGTTAGGTTTAGGGTTAGGGTTAGTGTTATCGTTAGGGTTAGGGTTAGGGCTAGTGTTAGGGTAGGGTTAGGTTTAGGGTTAGGGTAGGATTAGGGTTAGGTTTAGGGGTTAGGGTTAGGTTTAGGTTTAGGGTTATTGGTAGGGTTAGGGTTGGGTTAATATTAGGGTTAGCGTAGGGTTAGGGTTAGGGTTAGTGGTTAGGGTTAGGTTTAGGATTAGGGTTAGGTATTGCATAGATTTAGGGTTATGGTTAGGGTTAGGCTTATTGTTAGGGGTTCAGGTTCGGGTTGGGGTTGTGGTTGAGTTCAGGTTGGCATTAGAGTTGGGGTTATGGTTAAGGCGTTAGAGTTAGGGGGTTACTTTTAGGGTTAATTTTAGCTTTAGGCTTAGGGTGTAAGGGTTATGGGGTTAGGGTTAGGGTTAAGGTTACGGTTAGTGTTAGGGTTAGGGCCGGGGCTGGGTTTAGCTTTGGGTCAGGGTCGGGCTCAGGGTCAGGGTCAGGGTCAGGGTTAAGGGGATACAGTTTAGGGTTAGTGTTAGGGTTAGGGTTAGGGTTAGGGTTTGGATAGGGGTTAGTGTTAGTGTTAGGGCTAGGGTTAGGGTAGGATTAGGGTTAGGGTTATGGTAGGCTTAGGGTTAGAGTTAGGGGTTAGGATTATGTTTAGGGTTATGGTTAGGTCTGGCATTAGGTTTACGCTTATGATTAGGGTTAGTGTTAGTGTTAGGGGTTGTGGTTGGGGTTGTGGTTGTGATTGGGGTGCCGGTTGGTGTTAGAGTTGGAGTTATTTTTAAGCCATTAGATTTACGGGGTTACTGTTATGGTTAGTGTTAGGGTTAGGTCCTGCATTATGGTTAGGTCTAGCATTAGAGTTAGGGTTAGGGTTAGGGTTAGGTTTGGGGTTAGGGTTAGGGTAGGGAAAGGGTAGGGTGATGTTTAGGGTTAGGGTAGGGTTATGGTTACGTTTAGGGATTAGGGTTAGGTTTAGGGTTAGGGTTAGGTCTGGCATTAGGTTTAGGGTCATGATTAGGGTTAGGGTTATTGTTAGGGTTTGAGGTTGTCGTTGAGGTTGTGGTTGGAGTTCGGGTTGGCGTTAGAGTTGGGGTTATGGTTAAGGCGTTAGGGTTAGGGTGTAAGGTTTAGGGTTAATTTTAGGCTTTGGCTTAGGGTGTAAGCGTTATGGGGTTAGGGTTAGGGTTAAGGTTAGGGTTAGGGTTAGGATTATAGGTAGGTTAGGGTTAGGGTTAGGGTTAGGTCTAGCATTAGGGTTAGAGTTAGGGTTAGGGTTAGGGTCATGTTCATGGTCAGAGTCAGTGTCAGGGGTTACAGTTACGGTTAGGGGTTAGGGTGAGGTTTAGGGTAACGACAGGATCAGGGTCAGGGTCAGGATCAGGGTGAGGGTGAGGGTACAGGTGAGGGTGATGGTGAAAGTCAGTGTGAAGGTGAGTGTTAGGGTTAGGGGTGTTATAGTGAAGGTGTGGGTTAGGGTTAGGGTTAGGTTTAGGGTAGGGTTAGTGTTAGGGTTAGGGTTAGGTCTAGCATTAGGTTTAGGGCTATGATTAGGGTTTGGGTTAGGGTTATTGTTAGGGTTAGGTCTAGCATTAGATTTAGGGTTATGATTAAGGTTAGGGTTAGTGTTAGGTGTTGGGGTTGGGGTTGGGGTTGTGGTTGTGGTTCGGGTTGGCGTAAGATTTGTGGTTATGGTTAAGGCGTTAGGGTTAGGGGATTAGGTTTAGGGTTAATTTTAGGGTTAGGCTTCGGGTGTATGGGTTATGGGGTTAGGGTTAGGGTTAAGGTTAGGGTTAGCGTTAGAATTAGGTGTAGAGTTAGGGTTAGGATTATGGTTAGGGTTAGGGTTTGGGTAGGGGTTACGGGTTAGGAGTTAGGGTTACGGTTAGCAGAGGTTAGAGTTAGGGTTGGGGGTTAGGGTTAGGGTTAGTGTTAGCGTTAGGGCTAGGGTTAGGGTAGGGTTAGGGTTAGGGTTAGGGTTAGGGTTAGGGTTAGGGTTAGGTCTGGCATTAGGTTTAGGGTTATGATTAGGGTTAGGTTTGTGTTAGGGGTTGGGGATGAGGTTGGGGTGGTGGTTGGGTTTCTGCTTGGCATTAGAATTGCGGTTATGGTTAAGGCGTTAGGGTTAGGTGGAAAGTTTAGGGTTAATTTTAGGGTTAGGCTTAGATCGTAAGGGTCATGGGGTTAGGGTTAGGGTTAAGGTTAAGGTTAGCGTTAGGATTACGCGTAGTGTTTGTGTTAGGGTTAGGGTTAGGGTTAGGTCTAGCTTTAGGGTTAGGTCTAGCATTAGTGTTAGGGTTAGGGTTAGGGTTAGGGCTAGGGCTAGGTCTAGGGTTAGGGTCAGTGTTAGGGCTAGGGCTAGGGTTATTGTTAGGGTTAGGGTTAGGGTAAGTGTTAGGGTTGGGTTCGGGGTTGGGTTAGGCATAGATTTAGGTCTAGGGTTAGGTTTAGGTTTGGATTACGGTTAGAGTTAGGGTTATGTTGGGCTTAGGGGTACCGGTAGGGGTAGGGGTCGATGTAGGGTTACTGTAGGGTTATGGTTAGGGTTGGGGGTGTTAGGGTTAGGGTTAGCGTTATAGTTAGAGTTAGAGTTAGGGTGGGTTAGGGGGCGTTAGGGGTAGGATTGGGGTTATGGTAGATTTAGGGTGTGTTGGGGGGTTATGTTTAGGGTTAGGGTTAGTGTTTGGGTTAGGGTCGTGGCTGGGTTTAGGATTGTCTCAGGGTCGGGGTCAGCGTCAGGGTCAGGGTTAAGGGGATAGGGGTTAGGGTGGGGGTTAGGGTTAGGGTTATGGTTAGTGTTAGGGTTTAGGGTTAGGGTTAGGGTTAGGGTTAGGGGTTAGGATTAGGGTTAGGGTTAGGGTTAGGGTTTAGGGTTAGGGTTAGGGTTATGGTTAGGGGTTAGGGGTTAGGGTTAGGGTTAGCGGTTGGGGTTAGTGTTATGTTTAGGGTTAGGGTGAGGGTTAGGATTATGGGTTAGGGTTAGGTTTAGGGTTAGGGTCATGTTCATGGTCAGAGTCAGGGTAAGGGGTTAGGATTACGGTTAGGCGTTAGGGTGAGGGTTAGGGTCAACGACAGGGTCAGTGTCAGGGTCAGGATCCGGGTGAGGGTGTGGGTATGGGTGAGGGTGAGGGTGAAGGTCAGTGTGAAGGTTAATGTTAGGGTTAGGGGTGTTAGAGTGAGGGTGAGGGTTAGGGTTAAGGTTAGGTTTTGGGCAGGGTTAGTGTTAGGGTCAGGGTTAGGTCTAGCATTAGGTTTAGGGCTATGATTAGGGTTAGGGTTAGGGTTTGGGTTAGGATTAGGGTTAGTGTAAGGGTTAGGGTGATGATTAGGGTTAGGGTTAGGATTAGGGTTAGTGTTATTGGTAGGGTTAGGGTTAGGGTTAGGGTTAGGGTTAGGTCTATTATTAGGTTTATGTTTAGGGTTAGTGTTAG
>CAUYSK010062313.1:0-35867 GCA_963575035.1 Avahi laniger | reverse complement strand
CGATTAATTTCTTTCTATTTATAGTAGAGACGGGGTCTCGCTCTTGCTCAGGCTGGTTTCAAACTCCTGAGCTCAAACAATCCGCCCGCCTCGGCCTCCCAGAGTGCTAGGATTACAGGCGTGAGCCACTGCGCCCGGCCTCTAGTGATTTCTTAATCTAGTCTAGAAGAAGGTCAGTGCATAGTGACGGTGATTATTGTTGTTGGATACACACTGACATTTCAGTAGTACTCCAGGAACATTCCTGGGTAGAGTAAGGAGAGAGGTATGGGGAGGGAAGGGCCTCCAGGGTGGAGAAGATGTCAGGCAGTCCTGGGTAGCCCAACCCTCCTGTCCCGTGTACTCCTTCAGCCCATCTCCCCTCCCCTGCAGGAGCACCCTAGGGAGCTGTCCCGAGCCCTGTGCTGCTGTGTGTGGCTGGAAGCAGAGTAGGTTGTGTGCTGGGAATGCACATGGGAGAGCTGGGATGGCCCAAGGGGAGGTGGGTGGTAGCAACCACCTGATACCCACTACTGCTCTTTCAGTGTTCTGGGTCCAGTTGCTCCTGGCTGGCCTGGTGGTCCCACTTCTGCTCGGGGCCACCCTGACCTACACATACCGCCGTTGCCAGTCTCGCAAGCCCATAGTTGCTGGTAAGTACACACATACACGTACACATCCACACACACATACTCTCCCAGGGGCCTGGGGTCAGGATGAGTAACTCAGAGCCCACTAAACCCTGATAGGGAAGGGGAAACTAAGGCAGGGAGTACTGGGTACAGAGGAACCCAAGAGGAACTGCACCAGCACCCAGATCCAGGAGCCTTACCTGGTTGCTGACCAGACTCTCTTTGTCTTTGACAGCAGATGAAGCTGGGACAGAGGTTCTGACCCCACCGGTAAGAATCTCAATATGTGCTGGGAAGAGGGTGAGCAGTGTCTGGGCTGGCTCTGGAGCTGGGAGGTTGGGCTTTATAACTTGTGATCCCCAGTGCTTGGCATGGTGGCCAGCACAGGGTAGACATAATAGACAACGCTGAGTTATCAGTGGCTGAGACCAGCACAGTGCCTGCCCTCAAGGGGCTCTCAGGCTGCTGGGTTTCAGATGAGTACACAGGAGCTAACAGTTCAATGGGAGGGGGTGGCCCCATGGGATTGGGGGAACAAGAGGAAGGTAGGAGGGGCAGGTTTTCCAGGTAGAGGCAAGAGCTCTTCTGCTGGGTCATGGTGAGAGAGCAGGGATGATGCAGGGAGGTGGTGTTCGGGGGGCGTCTGCCAACCGAGCCAGGGACTGTCCATTCCTAGTCAGAGACTGCAGCAAAAGGGCTTTACTATGCAAACAGGGTTGACCTGACACTCTCTTGGCTTCCAGGCCACCCACCTCTCCCCCTCGGACAGTGCCCACACCCTTCTGGTGCTCCCCGACAACAGTGAGGTCTGCACTGTCCAGTTGGTAGGCAACAGCTGGACCCCTTGTTCCCCCCAGACCCAGGAGGCGCCCCGTCCACAGGTGACATGGTCCTGGGACCAGCTGCCCAACAGAGCTCTTGGTAAGTGACCTCAGTGGCCTGAGGCCTTGATCCCATTCTCTTACATCTGAGGTGGGAAATTGTGCTTTCGCGCCTTGTCCACTTTCTGTTCCCTAACTGGCCAGTCTCCCTGCCCAGCCTGGCAGGCTTCCTGCCAGGGGTCCTGCGTGCCCCTGACCCCGCCTTCCGGCCGCGGTCCGCATTCCCCATTGGCTCTCTCTGGCCCTGCCCCCAGGCCCTCCTCCAGCGCCTTCGCCAGCGCCCCCTACAGGCTCGGCAGCCGCCGCGCTCCAGCCGGGCCCGCAGCTCTACGACGTGATGGACGCGGTCCCCGCGCGGCGCTGGAAGGAGTTTGTGCGCACCCTCGGGCTGCGCGAGGCGGAGATCGAGGCCGTGGAGGTGGAGATCGGCCGCTTCCGCGACCAGCAGTACGAGATGCTCAAGCGCTGGCGCCAGCAGCAGCCAGCCGGCCTGGGGGCCGTCTATGCAGCCCTGGAGCGCATGGGACTGGACGGCTGCGCGGAGGACCTGCGCAGCCGCCTGCAGCGCGGCCCGTGAGGCGGATGACCCCCCCGCCACCTCCGTGCTCGGGTGGCCCTTGCAGAAGCCCTAAGTACGGTTACTTATGCATGTAGACATTTTATGTCACTTATTAAGCCCCTGGCCCAGCCCTGCGTAGCAGCGCCAGCGGCCTCACCGCACTCGCCCCAGAGCTCCAGTTACGGCGAAGAAGCAGGAGCGAACGTGGGCAGCGGTGAAGAGGTTGCTCCGCTGCTGCTTGGCCTGAGCTTGCCTGAGCCCTGGGTATTAAATTCATCAAGAAAAGCTGTCCTTGTCGCTCTGCCGGGTTGGGGGTGGTCAGCGGCCCGGGCTTTTCGAGGGGCCGGGGGTCTCGCCACCCCGGGTGCCCCTGCGGCGTTGCCTAGCTTGGCCGCAGCGCCCAAGCCTGCCCTCCCGCGTCTCCATTGCCGGGGTGCCCGGAGGCGCGCGTCGGCGAGTGAAAGCGAGCGTGAGCCGGGCGGCAGAGAGAGCTTTAATGCGGGTGCGAGCGGCGGGGCGCGACGGGGGCAGCGGTTTGAGACGCAGGTACGGCCCCTCGTCCTCCACTCCACCAGGGCAGTGGAAGGGTCCGGAGCCAGGGGCCCTGCTGGGGGCCGGGCGCGGACCTAACGGGAGGGAGGCGGGGGCAAACGTGGGGCCCCAGGAGCGGCAACTGCGTCCCGACGGGCGGTCTTCATCGTTTCTGGGAAACTAATGACTGAGAGGAAAACGTCGGCGGGGATGGGAAATGCGGCCCGGGCTGGGGCTGAGCGCAGATCTGGGTCAGGGAGAGAGGAAAACCCCGTCCCTGAGCTCGGGGCCTGCCTCCGCCCAGGATGCGCCGGCGACGCGGGTTCCGGGGAGCGGGGGTGGGGGCTGCAGCCGAGCGCGCACTCCGCAGGAAAACAAAGTACCACCCACAGGGCTGGGGAGAGCTCTGCACACTTTGACATTCAACCACATGCAAATATGTGTTAAATCGGCATGCAAAGAAGCAGCTTTTTTTTTCTTTGCGTCAGCAGCTTGGGCACTTTTACTGCGGCGGCGGGCGCGCTCCAGCGTCAAGGGCTGGGGATGCGGGGACCAGGGTGCTAGGGGTCAGGGAGGGATTCCAGCTCGGGAGGGGACAGTAGTGCGGCTCCCAGCCCTAGTGCCGAGGCCGGGACGGGGCGGGCGGGGGGAGGCGAGCTCGCGAGGCTGTGGAAAGGAAGCCGTGACGTCTAGTACTTTGCGATGTCCCCCTTCTTCAGGATGACCTGCCGCTGCCAGGGCGCCAGCTTGCTCTCATCATAGCCCAGTGTCCGCAGCTTCTCCGACTGCTCTTTCTCCCTCTGCAGTTCTTCCTGCTTCTGCCGCTCCTCCTCTTTCCTGGAGATGGGTTGGGGGCAGAACCCAGTGAAGCCTGGAGGCAGACACTGGGGCTGGCAGAAAGGGGACCCGGCACCAGGACCGCAGCCTGCCGGACCACTGGTGGCGAGCAGTGGGTTGAAGGCAGGGGCTGGGTTGCTGAGGGCAGAGGGGCTTTCCTGGGGGACGGACCGGGGTTATTGGGACACACCGGAACTAGGCAAGTGGGAAGCAAAGTTTGGGTTATTGGGGGCTGGAGGTGTTCCTGGAAACGGAGGTGCCGGGTCACTGTGTGAGGAGGGCTGTTACAGAGTGCAGGGGCAAGATTATTGGGGCCAGGACTTAAGTTACTGGGGAGCTGTCAGTCTGAATTATTGGAGACTGGGCTTGGGCTGCTGGGGAGCAGAGGGACCATATGATGGGGGACAGGGGCTGGGGAATTAGGGATTGCTTAATTAGAACATAGGGGTAGATCTGCTTTGTTGACAGGGTAGCAGCCAAGCATATGTGGCTGTTAAGCATTTGAAACGTGGCTGGTACAGACTGGGATGTACTGTAGATGTAAAATACACACGGTATTTTGAAGACTTAGTTTTAGAAAAGGAGTATAAAACATCTCAATAATTTTTTTTCTTTTTGAGACAGGGTTTCACTGTTTCCCAGGCTAGAGTGCAGTGGCATGAGCATAGCTCACTGCAACCTCAAATTCCTGGGCTCAAGTGATCCTCCTGCCTCAGCCTCCTGAGTAGCTGGGACTACAGGCCCACACTAGGATTTTTTTTTTTTTTTAAAGATTAGTCAAGTGCAGTAGTGAGGAGGGGAGAAAGTAGTAGAACAAGGAGTTCAATCTGTAACTGACTGTGAAAAATCAAGTGAGATAACTCACTACCTTCGGACCAGCCCACACTAGGATTTTTTTTTGTTGTTTGTTTTTGTTTTTGTTTTTTTGAGACAGAGTCTCACTCTCTTGCCTGGGGTGAGTGCCTTGGAGTCAGCCTAGCTCACAGCAACCTCAAACTCCTGGGCTCAAGCGATCCTACTGTCTCAGCCTTCCGAGTAGCTGGGACTACAGGCATGCGCCACCATGCCCGGCTAATTTTTTCTATATATTTTTAGCTATCCGATTAATTTCTTTCTATTTTTGGTAGAGACAGGGTCTCGCTCTTGCTCAGGCTGGTCTCAAACTCCTGAGTTCAAACAATCCACCCGCCTCGGCCTCTCAGAGTGCTAGGATTACAGGCGTGAGCCACCGCGCCCGGCCTCTATACATATTTTTAGCTGTCCAATTAATTTCTTTCTATTTTTGGTAGAGACGGGATCTCGCTCTTGCTCAGGCTGGTCTCGAACTCCTGAGCTCAGAACGATCCGCCGGCCTTGGCCTCCCAGAGAGCTAGGATTACAGGCGTACCGCACCTGGCTTGTTTGTTTGTTTTAATGTTTTGTAGAGATGGAGTCTCATTATGCTGTCCAGGCTGGTCTCAAACTCCTAGCCTCAAGCCATCCTCCCGCTTCAGCCTCGCAAAGTGCTAGGATTATAGGTGTGAGCCACTTCATCCAGCCCATAAATTTCATGTTGAAATAATATTTTTTGATTTGTTGGGTTAAATACAATATTACTAAAATTAAGTTCACCTATATCTATTTTTTTCACTGTGGCTACTAGAAAATTTTAAATTATATATGTGGCTCACATTATATTTCCATTGGACAACACTGGGCTAGATTAATGGGGACAGAAACTAAGTTTTAAACTAAACAGACAAGGTTATTGATACTGGGGTTGGGTTAACTGTGCAGCGGAAAAGCTAGGTTAATAGAAGATGGGGACTGGGTAATTTGGAAGCAAGTTTATCAGAATGTAAGAGCAAGATTTTGGGAAACAGGGAGTAAGTTATTGGGGGACAGGGGTCTGGTGGCATTATCAGGACCAGAGAGGTTGTGCTACAAGGGCTGAGAGACAGGATTTGCTCAGGATAGGGCTGGAGGAGGGGATAAGCCCTGTGACTGGGTGGGGGTAGGGGTGGCAGGCCCCGCACTTACCGCTTCTGCTCCCTGGAAGGAAAAAGAGACAGTGTTAGTCGGTGTCTCCATTTAAAGGACAAGGTCAAGACACCCTGCCAGGCTAGCCTCTGCCTGACCCCCAGCTCACCTCTCCTCTTCCAGCTTCTTCCGCAGGAGGTCCCGCCTCCAGGCAGGCATGCTGGCCAGCCGGGCCTCCTCCTCCTCCTCCTGAAACACAAGCACAAAGCTTCAGGATCAGCAGGGTATGGGAGACATGGGGCTAGATGGGGTACACCCCTAACCCGGGGGGACCTGGAGGAATCAGGGACAACAGGAGGCAGATGTGGTCACAGGAAGAGACTCTTTTGATGCCCTTCTATGGGACAAGTCAATAAAGGTGTCCGGTCATAGCCCCCTCGGAAGGGGGCCTCTTGCCCCACAAGAACCCAGCCCCTGTGTCCTGGAGGAGGCACCAGAGAGATCAGAGCTCAGTGCAGCACAGGAACAGAGAATGAAGTAGTTCAGCCCCAGACCCCTAAGCCTGATTCCCCACAAGGGTAGGTGGACAGGTGGCCCCAGGCCTGTAACCTCTGGGCAGAGGCAGACATGGGTCCCCACACACCCTGTAGGCTCAGGGAGTCTCAGGCTGCCTCTGGCTCCCCTGTATGTGAAAGACCTTCTGGCCCATGCTTGCCCTCTCACCAATGGAGTGGTCACCAGTTCTACAATTGTGGGGTTGCAATGACATGGGGGAGGGTGTCCAATACAGGCAGCTTACAGCAAAGAGATTTATTTCTTGAATGTTACAGGGGAGAAAGGGTCTGTACACATCACACAGAACACTGCACACGTGGCTCCCTTGACCTCAGCCAAGGAGGTAGCTGTGAACTCCAGTAGAAAAACAGATAGAGGGAGAGAGTGAATGAGACCAAACCATACTGCTCCAAGGTGGACTCACTGTCCCCCACTCAAAGGGTTGTCTTCTGCTGCCTGGCTCCACAGAGCCCAGCAAGGCCAGAGGTGGACAGGTGGTTTGCTCTGTGCCATGCCCTGCCTTCTCCTGGCCAATGTCCCATAACCTGCCCTGATGGGACCCCAAAGGCTGACGCAGCCTGGTCCTGGGCATCCTGGGCTTTTTAAGGCCACCATCCTGGGTTCTTCCTGTGCACTTCTGGCCTCTAAAAGGCATCAGGCAAGCATCCAGGCCCAGGTTAAGACATCTGAGAGTACATTTCGAATCCCGCTGCTCATATGTCAAACAGCTCTGCCTCCTTCTCCTTCCAGAAAGAGAAGCTGCGATCGATGTAGCGGCAGATGTCCTCGTTGCTGAATTCGCCCATCTCGGACACTAGCTCCAAGGGGTCTTCGGCGGCAGGGGCTTCGGAACCTGCAGGGTCCGAGGTCGGGGGAGGTGCGGCGGGCGGAGGCTGCGGTGCAGGGGCCGGGGCCTCGGGCTGGTCTTCTGGCCGGTCCTCCGTCTGAACTTCCTCCGCCAGCTCCTTCTCTTCTTTCTCCTCTTCTCCTTTCTTTTCCTCCTCTTCCTCCTTCCTGGCCTGTTCTTCGCGGGCCTGCTCAGCCTCCGGACTGTCTCCGAAGAACTGGCGCCTGAGGTCCTCGAAACCGTCGCTCCAGCTGCGCCGGCCGGCCTCCACCTCCTCGAGCACAACGCGGTGGAAGAGGCGGATGAGCTCCCACGGGTGGCTGCCCAGCCGGTCGAACATCTCGTAGCAAAGCAGGTGGCGGAACTTGCGCTCCTCCCGGCTCAGGCCCATCTCCAGCAGCTGGAAGTAGCCGAGCATAAAGAGATCCAGTGTGAGGCTGTCATAGCGCGGGGGCGCGCCGCCGTCCAGGGGCGGCAGGAAGTGCTCAGGCCAGTACAGGCCGTGTGCCAGGCCCGAGCCGCTCGGGAGGCGCCCCGGCACCTGCCGCAGCAGGCTCCGCCAGTGGCCCAGAAGCTTGCCCACTACCTGCCGCTGCTTCAGCAGGTGTCGCAGCCGCTCATCCGGGCCACAGGCCGTGCTGTCGCTCGCCGGCTGCTGGGGGGCGTCCGCGGCCTCGGGGTCCGGGTCCGCGCCGGCGGCCACCACACGGGGCAGCAGTCTGCGCAGGCGTGCCTGGGCTAGGCGCCCGGGGCCGCGGAAGGTCCACTTGCGCCAGTGCTCCAGGAAGAGGTAGACGATGCGCTCCTTGCGCATGTCCAGGTAGTCCTGCACGCCGCGCAGCTCGGTGGAGAGCGGCGGCCTGCGCGCCAGCTGTTCGGGTTCGGGCAGCGCCGCCTGGCGGGCCGGCGCCTCGGGCGCGCCCAAGGCGTCCGGGGGCTCCACGGGTGCGCTGGGCTCGCCAGTGCCAGCCGCCACGTAGTCCTCCTCGAGGATGGGTTCACAACCTGGGGCGCCGGCGGGCTGAGACAGCTTGCGGCGCGGGGCGTGCGCGTGCGCGGGCGCTGCACCCTGGGCGCGCAGCTCGTAGGTGGCGCGGAGGTGTCGCACGGACACGCCGCACTCGAGGATCTCGCGCGCGACGGCTTCGCGGCACCAGCTGAGCGAGTGCGAGCGGCCCAGGCACAGTGGCCCCGGCCGACAGGGCGCATCCGGCAGCGGCGCCAGCGGCTGGCCCGTGTCGGCGGCCAGCAGTTCGGCCAGGTGCGCGGGCCGGCCGCCCAGCGCGGCCAGCAGCGTGGCCATGCTCTTGAGCAGCGTGGAGATCTTGCTGCACCAGGCGGGCAGGCTGGCAGCGCGGCCGTGCATGCGGCGCGGGTCGACGGTGAAGCGCGGCGCAGATAGGGCGGCTGAGATGGGCAGCAGCTGCTCCAGCTCCAGCTCCAGCTGCTCCAGGCGCGCCTCCAGCTTCTGCGCCTTGTGCAGCACCTGCAGGTTCTCGATTTGCTGCTCGATGCGGAGGATGTCGGCCTCGGTCATGAGCTCGCCGAAGGGCCCGAGGATGGCGTTGTGCTCGCGGGAGTACCTCCAGCCATCGCGGGGGTAGCAGCACGAGCTGGTGGCCGTCAGCTAAGGCGGGGAAGACAAGAGAGGGGAGGGAGGCGCGTCTCCCTCTGGCCCAGCTTCCGCAGTGGCGCCGGGGGACTTTTTGCATGTCCCGGGTGGTGTAATGGCTCCGCGGGGCTGCGTTTGCAGGGACAGGCCGCGCCTGGCCGGCGGGAGATTACGCTGGGGCGAGGCTTGGCTTCGGCCCGGGCCGCTGCTCTGGGCTCTGTGCAGTGTCCACTTTGGTCGCTGGCGGGGGGCATAGCCGGTCGCTGGGCGCTGCTGCCGAGGCAGGGAGGGCAGGCCGGCAAACGGGGTCTCCACGCCTGGCCTGGTCGCTCATTACACCACCCAAGGAACATGCAAAAGGCATTGAAGCTGAGAGGCACAGTGGCCCTCCCACCCCAGCCAAGGCCTGCGATTGTGAGGCTTCTGTCCCCAGACTGTTGACCCCTTCTGAAGCTCCCCTGTGGCCCCAGGCCTCCCTGTCCCATCGCCAATGTTTTATATGCTGAATGAGAGGCTGCTCTGCTCTTAAGGAGGCTTAAGGGGCAGCTTCCTCTGGGACTCTCACCCCCCCCTCATCCTACTGGGCTGATAATACAACGCACAGAGCAGGGCTTGCCACGCACTTACATTCTTATTTCTCACTTTTCTCCACCTCTGGCCACCACTCTAGTGCTCCGCTTTTCCACCCTGGGGACAGCCCTCACCTCCACACAGGCCTCGGCGATTCACCTTGACCCAGGACAACCCATTCCCCACACAACCGTAATGAAGCCGCTGTCCTGCTTAACCACACGCCTCCCAGGCTCCCCACTGCTCCAGGAGAAAGTCCACTCTCTTCCAGGGAGCTGGCCGGGCCTTGGTAACCTGACCGCCACTGCCCTCTCCAGCTCAGCACCCCGGTACAGTCACAGAGCCACATCCACTCTGGCGTCCAGACCACCCCATCCTGCCTGCTGGCTCTTCACCCAGCTCTTTTCCTGGCCACCTGTTGGTCATCCTCCAAGTCTCTCCTTAGACATCACTTCCTCTTCCCCAACCCTGTTCCCAGCCCAAATGAGGTGGCCAGCTTAGGGCTGTCCCAGGCCCCTGCACTCCCCACCACAGCCGGCCGGGTCATATCAGCTCAGTTGTTTGTCTCCCCAGTTGCTCACTCGCTCACATCATCCTGTTTTGTCTCCTAATTTGCTTGCTGACTGACACACACACACCCTGCAGCCACCTTGGGAGCAGGCCCTGATACATTCTCCGCAAATCCCCAGAGGCTACGACGGGGTATGGGGCACATAAACAGCACTCGGGATGTTTGTTGGACAAATGAACAGAAACAGTCCTGCCAGCTAGTGATGATCAACTCATCTTACAGTTGAGGAAACTGAGACTGCCTGAGGCTGAGTATGAGCAGCGGGAAGGGAGCAGTGCAGGGAAGGAGCCCAGGTCAGACTGACAGGGACCAAAGCCCTTTTGCAGCTCAGTGTGGTCCCTAGACCACACTGTCACTGGCCTCACCCAGGAGCATGTTAGAAATGCAGAAGCTCAGCCCCACCCACACCTCCTGAATCAGAAAAAGCATTTTAACAAGATCCTGGGTGATTCGAAGGCACATTGGAGTTTTTTTTTTTTTTTTTTTTTGAGACAGAGTCTCACGGTGTTGCCCTGGCTAGAGTGAGGGCCGTGGCGTCATCCTAGCTCACAGCAACCTCAAACTCCTGGGCTCAAGCGATCCTCCTGCCTCAGCCTCCCCAGTAGCTGGGACTACAGGCATGCGCCACCATGCCCGGTTAATTTTTTCTATATATTTTTAGTTGTCCAATTAATTTCTTTCTATTTTTAGTAGAGACGGTCTCGCTCTTGCTCAGGCTGGTTTCGAACTCCTGAGCTCAAACAATCCGCCTGCCTCGGCCTCCCAGAGAGCTAGGATTACAGGCATGAGCCATCGCGCCCGGCCCACATTGGAGTTTGATAAACATTGCCACCTCACTTCAAAGGGACAGGCTGCTGGCCCCAGGAGGACAGGGTCCTGAAACTCTGCTTTCCCCAAAGGACGTGGGAGCCTCGAGAGTGGGAGGGCTGGGGCAGGTGGGGTGGCGTGGGGGATGGGCTGCAGGCGCAGACGCAGACCACAGGGCTGCTGGGAAGCCCCGCCCCCCACCCACCTTTCGCCTCTGCTCCTCCTCTTCCTGCATCTTCAGCTGCAGCTTGCGCACCATCACCTGGCGCTTCCACTCGGGGATGGGTCGGCCCTGCTCGTCGTGCGTGGGGATGAGCGCCTCCACGTCCAGCTGCACGCCCGGCGCTGGGGTGGCCGGCGGCGCTGGCGCCAAGCTGCCGTTGAGCAGCGGCTGGAGCCCCGCGGCCGGCGGGGTGGGGCTCCGGGCCAGTGATGGCTCAGGCGACACCGGCGGCAGAGGCGAGTCTGGCTGCGGGAAGAAGCGGCGGGGCTGAGCGCCCGACGGGCTCGAACGCAGGGAGCCGGGGCGGGGGCTCCTGTCGGGCCCGCCTACCTGGGAGGCCGGCTGCCCGCTGCCTGAGAACACTGTGGTCAGCCCCTTGCTCTGCGGCGTCGGCTTCAGGCTCTTGCCCGCCTTGATCTCAGCCAGTAGCTCTGAGTTGTCGCCCGTTGGGGACATCATGTTGAAAGACTTGGTGCCTACGCGGAAGCAGGAGAGGAGGCGCTAGCCTGTGGCGAGGACACGTACCCGCCGCCCCCCACCCGCCCCCTGCAGCCCTCCCCCAAGCCAGGACCAGCCGGTGCCCTCCCTTGGGCCCAGAGGGCAGCTCTCCAGATCCTGGTCCTCTGGGCAGCTTTCTGGGCCCCCGGAGCATCGCAGCTCCACTGTCCTCCCAGCTACTCACAGGGTGTATGGCCTATGCCTGGAGGTCCCTGGGAGTTCATGGTGGCTCTTGGGCCTGCCCTGGGGACTCCAGCATATGTCTCCACCCAGCCACTGCCTGTCCAGCTCCAAAACACTACACTACCCAGGGCCAGTCACCCGACCTTTGTCCCGGGTTCCCTGGCTCAGCCCTGCTGGGGTGGAGTCTCCCTTTGGCCCCCTCCCTGCATCAGTAAAGCCCAGTGACCCTTGGACTGAGTGGATTGGGGCCTCTATGGCCATACAGAGTCAGGACCCTAGAGTGTCAGTGCCCAGCTGGCTGCTCCTCCCCACGCGGTGACGGACAGATGCGCAAGCAGACACACAGGTTGCAATCCAGAAGCACATTTATGGCAAAGCGTGGCTCAGCTCTGGGGGGACCCAGGAAAGCAGAGCCTTTACTAAGGCTATGGGGAGGCACCCAGGAAGGAAGGACAGGCGGATAATATGCAAATGCCCGGCACAGACTTTGCATTTTCAGTCTTGGCTGGCGGAGGTGAATAGGGATTTGGGGAGGGATGACTTCTGAGACCTGAGGAAAGGGCCAGGTCTGGGAGGGAGAAACAAAATGGGCCAACAGCTCTTGGATTCCCAAGCTGGGGACCCCAGAGTGCAGTGACGGGGAAGGAAAAGCGGTGTGGCCGGCTCACTGATTGCAGGCAAAATCAGAGCCAGGTGCAGGACACTTGGTCACATATATGGGTGTGTTGGGCATATGAGGATAGAGGGGTGCAAGGCGCCCCATGGCATCAAGGTCTCCTCACCTGCCAGCCCCTGATCCTGCCCTTTCCTGAGTCCCAGCCCCTCTGCCTCGCTTCTCCTGCCATCTCCCCCACCCTGCGCCTCAGCCTCAGCCAGGAGCAGCAGCTACTCACTCTTCCTGTGCCTCAGGACTCTCACTTCTAGGGACCGAGAGGAGAGAAGTGACAGTGAAGTTAGGAGGGAGAGAGGGCCGGGATGAGACTGGGACAGCAGGGAACAGTGAGAGAGAGCCAGGAAGGGGAGAGGAGAGGAGGTGCTTTCCTGGCCATCTAGCCCTGGCTCAGGCTGCTCTGGGGCCCCACAAGGGTGATCTGTTCAGTTCCCAGTTTGGCTGGTGCCCCTGAGGCATGGACAGGGACACCACTGGCCCTTGTCCCCCCAGCAAGGGCCTCTGTCTTGGCACTGGGTTGGGATAGGGCACCCAGCCCAGGCTCTGCTGGGAGCGGGTATCTGGGGAAGCCCAGAGTCTACTCTTCTTCTGTTCCTAGCTTCAGCCCTGTGCAGGCTGCAGAGGGAAGAAGCTGACCCCAGAGCTGGGGATGGGGTGGGGGCTTTCTGAAGGCTCAGCTGTTAGTGGACATGCTACCATAGGGACACCAGGGGACCTAGTCAGGGAGTTAAAACTGTGGGTGGTGCCACTAAGCATGGTCTTTGCATTGAGTGGCTGAGAAAGGCACCATCACTGGGCTGAGAACACTGGCACCCAGACACCACCTCCTGGGCCTTCCAGGAGGCCTGGCAGAGGGGACACTGCCCCATTTTACAGAAAAGCACAAGAATCCTGGTCACCAGTTTAGCTATTTTAAAAGGATGCCTAGGGAAGCCACCAGGAGGAGGGAGGGGAAACCAAGATGGGTCACTAGCTTTGTCCCCAGGGCCAGACCCCTGTCGGGATCTGGCTAGAAGAGTCCCTGACATGTCTGAAAAGGGCTCAGGTCTGTGCTGCCTGGAAGGATCAGAGAAAGAGTTGGGGGGTGGGAAGAGGGTCTCAGGATAGACCAGGGGCAGGAAGAAGGTTGGCCAGCAGCCCTGCCTCCTTGAAGCTAGTTCTGCTGCTTAGAGCTTCCCTCCAGCTCATCAGAGCACCAGCCTAGAGCTGGGGGCCTTCCCTAGCCAGTGGCAGACAAGTCCAGAGACGGGAGGGGACTTGCCGCAGGTTACAGAGCCCAGCCCGCTCTGGCAGGATCGAAGCCACCCAGAGACTTCCCTTAGGGTCAAGTACTCAGTGGGGCAGGGGCTGGCAGGAAAGACAAGTAGGAAAGGAGGAAGGACCAGGGCAGTCTCAGCTGGGGAGGGGGCGGTGTCTAGATTGCCCTCCTCTTTCAGGGCTAGCGCCGCCCCCCACCCCGCATCCCGCACTACTCACTGCCGGTGGACGACGAGGAGCGACGCTGCCCGAAGCCAGGACCAGCGCCCTCGAAGGGGAGAGGCGGGGCAGGCGGCGGTGAGCTCAGGGCCTCAGGAAGGGGCGGCGGCGGCGGGGGCGGCGGCGGCAGCTCCCTGGACGCCTTCGGGTCCGCGGCGCAGCCGTTATGCACGGGGTTCCCGGGGAGCAGCGCCGCCTGCGGGGGAGCGGAGGGACCAGCGAGTGAGCAGCGGGCGGCAAGGCCGGGTCTCGGGCGGCCGGCGAGTGTGGGCTGGCGGGCACGCACCTCCTCGCTGTGCGCCATGCCCGGGCGAGCGGCCAGCGGCTCCCCGGGGCAGCGGCCCAGCTGGCGGTAGTAGTCCCCCGTGCTGGGCTGCTTGCTGAAGGCGCGGGGCTTGCGGCCGGAGTCCTGCCTCCGCAGCCCGTTGTGGCCGTCGCAGGAGCTTGGCTGCGGGAAGACAGCGGCCGTTGGGCTTCGGGCACTTGCCCCTAATGCCCCCACGACACCCTCCCCAACTCTTCACCTCCCCAGGCCTCGCGGCCAGTAGCCGTCGAGGGTGCAGCCGGCCCCCTCGAACAGCCGTCCCCCCTGTTCTCAGAGCCGGGATGAGGGTGTAGGGCCTGGGTGGAAGGGCAGACTCGGCTACAGGGAGGGTTCTGGGCATGGGCCAAGGGGCACAGGGGCCCCCACTGAGGCCAGAAGGGGCGGGCTCAGGGGCGGGGTGGCCCAGCCCAGACGCCAGGGGGAGCCGGAGAAGGGGAACCTCCCAGCTTAGCCAGAGCCAGGGCCTCGGCTGCACCCGGCTCTTGGCTGCAGGACCAACACGGCGTCCCCAGGGCTCCGCCGAGTCCTGTCTCGCGGGGGTCCGGGCCCAGAGGAAGCCCTCTCAAGAGCCCGTGCCCGATTAGGCTCCCGCTTGCCCAGAGCCCCCAGCCTCCAGGCCCGGGGCTGCTCCTACCTGCGACTGTGGCGATGGCCCCCGCTGTGCACCTGCCGGCGGGGGCGGCACAGACCCGACACCTGCGTTACCTGATCCCTCCTCTCAGGTTACAGCCGGGCCCGCGCCCGCCCGCGCGTGGCGGGCCTATGGTCTCAGTCGGCCTGACATCACCTGGGGCCCACCAATCCCAGGCCGAAACCCTCCAGCAGTCGGGGATGCCACACCTTGCCACTGCGCCGCGCCTGCCCCACCCGCCAGATGTGGCTCCGCCCCCTGCGCCTGTCCCTAAACTAGGTGCTGCACACCGCGACCTTCATCCCTCTACGCATCGCCAGAGACCGGACGAGAGCCTGATGGTGGGCAGTGGAGCCTCTCATATTTGGCCCCCCGGTTCCGGGTCGCGTCCCTGCCCTTCCCCTCCCGCATCTGGAAACCATCGCCATCCGCGAAAGCGACACCAACACCCGCGCCCAAGCCTCGGGTTTCAGGGGCCGCAAGGCGGGGTCGGGTGACAGCGCAACGTCCCGCCCCGTCGAGGCTGCCCCCTGCTGGGCCCGGCGCGGGGAGAGGGACGTGAGGTGGCCAGGCCAAAGGCCAGTGACCAGGTTGGGGCTGGCCGGTGCCCCAGCCTCCAGTCCGTGCGTCCCCGCGGTGGCCTCAGACCCTCCGCGCCCCGCCTAAGCAGGCTCACGTTGCAGGAAACGCGACACGGCAGGATTTGTTTTCTGGGCCAGCCCGCCCCCTCGGCGCCCCCTGCAGCTCCGGAGGCTAGGACGCGGCGACCCTGCTCCTGCCGGGTCAGGCACCCGCGCTGGGGGCGCAGCGGACACACAAAAGACTCTTTGTGGATCGGCCCGGCTCCTGCGGACTGGCACGCACACACTGGGGAGGGGCGCGGGGACCGCGCAGTCCTAGCGCTTGGACTCAAGGGTGGAGAGGGGGCGCTGGCCGGGCCACCTGTCCTGTGGCTTTGGGCGGGGCCCACAGGCCAGGCTGGGAAAGTTGGCTATCCCAGGGCCCCTGCAGCCCTGCTTGCTCCAGCCCCAGCGGCCTCCCAGAGATGAAAGGGGAAGCCGCAGTGAGAGCTTGGTCTGAGATGGCATAAAGAGGGTGGCCGTTGGAGTCTCTGTGGAGGCTCAGTGTCCCTCCCAAAGCCTCCCCTGCCCAGTGGCCTTGTGACCTGAGTCACTTGTGCAGACTGGTTACTCAGCTCCTTGTTCCTGGGGTGGCTTGCCTTGGGCTTGAGAGAGAAATGCAAGGTCCCCAGCTCCATTAGGACCCTAGGGGGCTGCCACCCCTACTCCAGGCCACCTGCAGCCTCAGGCTGTCCCCTCACCTCTCAGACCAGCCTTGCTCTGTTTCTTTGGCCTGTATGCTGGGGGCCTCTCTGGGCCTCCCTGCCCAGGCCTCCCAAGGTTGCCCAGACCAGACTACTGCTCTCCCCTGCTCCGGAGCCTTGGCCAGGAGCCTGCAGGCCCTGGATGTCCCCAGGCACCTCACACTCGTGCCCGCACTGGCCTCATCCCCTCCTCAAAGCTTGCTTTCCCCAGGACTCCTGCCACAGGACTGCCCCCTCCAAGAGCTCTCGCCATAAACGGGAGCCAGCCTCAGCACCACCTCCCCCAGCCCCAGTGCCAGAAGGTGCCAAGTCCTGCTGGTGCTCTTTCACCCTTCCCCCACCTCCCCCGGCCCTCACATCCACAGCCATGCCACCAACACCTCCCACCTGGAAGATGCCTCCCTCAGGTGCCATCCTCCACCTGAGCCGGGGCTGTGTGGGTGTGTGCATGTCTGTGGAGGGGCAGTCAACATGCATTCTCTGTCAACTCCATGGCAACCCTGCCGCTTTGTGCAAAAGTGGCACAGACCCAGCTTCTGGCAGGGCACAGCTGTGTGTATATGTCCCTTCACCCCCCAGCTCCTTGCTGAGGGCAGTGGCTTTGTCTTACCCACCTCCCACTCCCAGCACCCAGCCCCGAGCTCCCATGGGACTGGTCAAGGACTTCAATTCTTGAGCGGGCCATGGGCCCCAGGCCCCTGCCCTGTGCCCACAAGTGAGGCCAGTCCTCTGGCCTCACCTGCCCTGTCCCCCGTCAGCCCAGACTCACTGCTGGGAGGCAGGCAGGGGCTGAGGGCTCACTACCTCCTTCCTGCTGGTCTCGGTGTCCACATGGCGGAGTTTGTTCTTGGTCTGCGTATAGATGTCAGCTGCATGTAGCCCTACCGGGGGCTTGGGAGCTGGGTAGTCTGGAGGGGCTGGGGGCAGTTGGGTGCCCGGAGGTGGGGGTGGCGGAGGGAAGCTGGGTGGTGGTGGTGGCGGTATAGGTCTCCCCATTTTGCCCCGAGGCAGGCCCAGCTCAGGATTCAGCATGTCCATGTAGCTCTGTATGTCTGCAGCTCTTGTGCCAGGAAGCCCTGGGGAGGCAGAAGGGAAGACCAGGTGTGGGAGTTTGCAGAGAGGCTGTCCCCCGGGACTGACTCTCCACCACCTGGAAACTACTTGCCAAGGGGCAAGGTAGGCTCAAGGGCCCTACTTAGCATGCCCACTGTGGCTCTGGCAGTGCCAGCCATTTCCCTTGGGTCTGCCCTTCCCAAGCCCTGCACTTTCTGGGGGAAGACCAGGTGCTCAGGTTTGGAGAGGAAGCACAGGAGGCTTTGGGCTCTGTCTAGAGGGCAGAGTCACCTGGAGGGGAGGGGGCGGAGGGGAGGGTAGATCTGGCAGGGCAGGTGGCAGGAGCATGGATGGCCACACCCGATCTTTGCAAGGCACCCCTGCCAGCTCTGCAGGCCACCACCTGGAGGAGCGAAGCAGGCATTGCGGGTGGATGGACACCCACGCTCAGGGCGTTGTCACCGTGTGTGTACATGTGTGCTTGGCTTCTGCCTGCGTGTCTGTGCTTTTGTGTATGTTTGAGCGCGTGCACATTTGTGCACATGCTTCTTTGTATTTATGAACGTGTGTGCATTGGTCTGTGGACGTGGTGTGTGTGTGCGTTTCTGTAGTATGGAAATGGAACATCGTGTGCCCTTGTGTGAGGTAGGTTTGTGCATATATCTGCATGGCTCTGTATACACATTTATGTGCATTCATGTCTGTATGTTGTGTGTACACATGTACAAGCGTGCACTTTTGAGTGTGGATAGCTGAGAACAATGAATTGTGCCCAGGGTTCATGTGGATTTTGTGGGACGGGAGTATGCGTAGACGTGCATGTATGTTTGTGACGAGCACACGCTCATCTCTCACTGCAAGGAGTGTCCCCTTCCAGTGTTTAAGACAGCAGGCGATGATGTGGCCTCCAGGCTCAGGGGCCTAGTGGTCTGGGTGCAGTCTCTCCTTCCTCCCCCTTCCCTGCCCAGCCCACTCACCACGTGGAGGGCGCTGGCCCTTGATGCTCGAGTGGCTGGATGAGCAGGAGTCGTAGTTGGAGAGGGTGCTTGTGGGCGAGCTGAGGTCAAAATTCAGTGGCTGGACAGACATGGTGGTGTTGGGCGAGGACATGCCGGAGTCGGGCTGCTTTGCCTCCAGCTCCGCAGATGGGTCCCGGGACAGCACGCGGTGCTCCACGCTCTGAAGGCAGGGAGGCCGTGAGGTGAGCCCACCCTGAAGACCAGCTGCTTTCCAGGCCAGAGTCCTGCTCAGGCGTGCCCTTGATGCGGGACCTTGGTCAAGTTGCTTCGCTTTCCGGGCTCCTCTCACCGTCACTAGAGGGTCTCTCAGACTCTTCCCAGACTGAGATTCAAGCCTAACCCCCTGGGTGGCATGATCAGGGTTCCGGGAAACTGCCTCCCCAGCTCCTCCCTGCCCAGAAGGGTGGAGGGACTGACATCAGGAAGGTGCCCTGGGCTATATACCCCTAGGGGAGAAGTGCCAGGGGACCAGCCTTCTCCCTCCTGTCAGTGGGCACAGGGCCTGGGCTCCAGTGCCTCTGTGGGGAGCGGTACAGCACAGGTCCTTCCTCCATCCACTGGCTGGCCACCCCTGTCTCTCCTTGCCCAACCTGGGACAGCTCCCAGCTCTGGCCTGGCCCGTGTCCAGAGGGGGCCCTTTGAGAAAGGGTGGGGCCTGGGGTAGCCCAGCTGAGCTGGGATGGGCGGCCTGATCTCAGGCTGCCAAACCTGTCATCCCGACGACCGCCCGCCCCATCCCTGTCCATGCCTCTGACGGCAGGCCTGGCCCCTCCCTGCGTGGCAGCAGACTGGGGTGGGGGCCCTGCTTACGTTGCCCATGCTGTCCCTGCTGCCGGTAACCCGCTTGCTGCACTGCTTCCTGCCCAGGCCTGCTCCTTCCGGCCCTGTGCCCCCTCCCTGCCTAAGAAGTGTCACAGGCCCCCTGGGAGAGAGAGGCAGGCCTGGCACCAGGTAACGGCTCAGCAGCCAGGCTCATTGGCCCCGTAATTAGGGGCTCTGAGGGAGTGTTTGCCTTTTCTGGGCCAGCATCTTCCATGGCTCGAATCTGTCACTGCTGCAGCTGGGCCCACCTGGGTAGGGGAGCAGGGCTCCCACACCCCACCCAGTTCACGGGGGTGGGCTCTGCTACCTACCCGGTGAGTCAAGGCGGAGCCATAGGAGACGGCTTGGGGAGCAGCCTGAAGGTGCTCTTGCTTGGCTGACAGCAGCGGGCACCGAAGGCTCCCACCCCTGACCCCGGGGGTAGCAGTTAACAGAGGTTGGAACATAGACTCTGCTGCCTGGGACAGTGGCTTCGCATTTCCCTTCTCCACTTACTAGCTATGTGACCTTGGGCAAGTTACCTACCCTTTCTGTGCCTGAGTTTCTTCGTCTGCAAGTGGGGATAACAGTACTACCTGCCCCACTGGGTTGCAAAAAAGATTTAAAAAGTTAGTGAAGTGCCAGGGTATGGTCCCAAGTAAATGCCATATTGTCAACTATTTTTTATCAATTGACTGTGAAGATTAACTGAGATTATACCTGTAAGGCACTCAGCAGGGTACCTGCCAGAGACAGAATTCAATGGATGGTGCTTGTTGTATGATTGCCATCAGCTGTAGCCAGGGAGGCTCCCAGGAGGGTCCCAGGTGCTGGTGACAGCCCCCCCACACACACAGCCCCACAGCAGAGTCACAGACCCTCTCAGCTGGAAGGACCCCACCTCTGATACAAAATGCCCTTCCCAGTGTCCACTTCTGCTTGTATACCCCAGAGACAGGGTGCTTGCTACTTGCTGGGCCACCCACTCTCTTTGGGAGGCCTTTCTTGGGGGAAGTTCATCCTGGGGTCCACCCGCCCTCTCTGACCCCTGGGCCTTGCTGTGTTCTGCAGTCCCCAGAATCAGGGTCATCCCATGTGCTGGCAGACAGGGCAGTGCTCAGGGCAGGGGCCACCTGCCTTCTCTCCTCCAGGCCTAATTTTGCAGCCCCTCTCATGGCCAGGCTGTCCCCTGGAGCTGGCCAGTATGCTGCTGAATGTCCCTGTGAGGCCCACCTTCTGTCCTCCCCACTGCCCCAAAGCAGACATTGTACCAGATGGGGCAGAGCCCCGGACTTGGAGACACCCACACCTGAGCCCAAGTCCCAATGGGTCACTTCATGCCCATCTAACCATAATAAAATAATTTTAAAAGAGTAATAGGTTTCCAGTGACGAAGTAGCTATGAAGTGGGTAAATGCACAGTGCAGCAGATGGGAGAGGTGGCCAAGCCATCCTGAGCAGACCCTGGCTCTACCGCTTACTGGCTGTGTGACCTTGGTGTCTCAGTGACTCAGTTTACCCATCTGTGGAATGGGACACTAACATTCCATCCCTCAGAGGGTGGCTGTTGAACTAATGCACGTGGGTGGGTGCCTGCATCTGGTCGCTCCCAGTGGCACCAGCCCTCACTCTTAGAGTGACCCTTGCCTTCCCTCCTCCTTCCCTTGAATTTTTGGCCTCTACTCCCTCACTCCTCAGTGGGCAGTGGCTCTGGGCCGAGAGGTCGTGTGGGGTAGTGATCAAGGACCTTGGGCAAGGGGCTTCACGTCCCTTAATCTCAGCTTCCTCCTTGGTAAAAGAGGTGACAACACCTACGGCCGGGGGAGGGGGCGAGAAGAGAACGTGGCGGCAGCAGCGCAGGCCTTACCAGGTTCTCCACGGTGCGCAGGTAGCGGGTGCAGTGGCTGTGGCCATTGAAGTCCGACAGGTCGGCGGCCGTGTACCCGTCGCGGTCGCGGACGTCCAGCTCCGCGCCGTTGACTACCAGGATCTGGCAGCACTGAGGGGGCACGCAGTGAGGACCGCAACGCGGCGGCGAGCCGGGACCCCCGCGCCCGGGCAGGCTGTGCCGAGAGCGTGGCGACCACAGAGGGCGCCGGCGCGCGTCCCTCCCGGCCCTGCCCTGACCTCCAGCTCCCCGTTCTCCGCGGCGTCGTGCAGCGGGGTCCCGCCCCACAAGTCTGCCGAGATCTCGCCGCCGTGCAGCAGGAGCCAGCTGAGCACTTTGGTGTGGCCGCGGCTCGCCGCAAAATGCATAGCCGTGGCGCCGTCTTTGTCCTGCTCCGACAGGCTCACGTCGGTGCTGCTCACCTGTCGGGAGGGGGCAGGGAAAGAGGGGCGGGGGCTGGGCGCCGGGCCCCTCCTGGCCCCACCCCCGTCCCGCGCCAGCCCCGCCCCGCCCGGGCCCCGAGCTCACCAGCCACACGATGACTGAGCTGTGGCCCATTTGCGCCGCGGCGTGCAGCGGGGTCATGCCGTCGCGGGCGCGCGTGTGCGGGTCCGCGCCGCACTCTTGCACCAGGTACTGCGTCACCTCCAGGTGGCCCTCTTGGCACGCCAGGTACAGGGGCGTGGCACCGTTCTTGGTTTGGGCATTCACTCCCCTGCGGAGACGCAGCACTGCACCCACCGTGGGCTCTCAGCGCCTAAGCCCCTCTGGAGCCTGCTAATGCCCCTCGCCCCCTTCCCGGGAGCCCGGGAGGGCTGGAAGAGTGGGTTGGACGGGGCCTCCTGTCTATGATGCTCGCCTGAGCATTTCCCTGCCCTCAGCAGACAGTCCGCCTTTTCACCGAGGTCTGCAAGGACATGGAGACTTGGCTTCTCCCTACTTTCTCAGCCAGGCTCAATCGCTGTCACCGGGAGCCCCCACACTTGCTTGTCTCACCTCCATGCTTCTGGACGTGTCCTCCCTCCATCTGGGCTGCTCTTCCATCCACCTCCCTCTTCAAGGCTCAGTAGGATCCCTCCTCCATCCCGCCTGTGCTGATCTCCCCCCTGCCTGCCTCCGTGCCCCAAGAAGCCCTGGCCCTCTCCACGGAGGGCCAGTCATCCTTGATGGACCATAACTGGTGGGAGCCTTTGCCACCCCCGGAAGACTGGGTTCCCAGAGGGCAGGGTGGGAGGGTTGCCAGATGAAATACAGGATGCCCAGTTAAATCTGAATTTCAGATAAACAACAAATAATGTTTTAGTATATGCCAAATGCTGCATGGTACATACTTGTACTAAAACATTGTTTATCTGAAGTTCAAAGCTAACTGGACATGCTGGGTTTTGCTGTTGTTGGTGTTCTCATCAATCTGGCAACCCTACAGAGTGTGCGCCATACACCTAGTGCTTCCGGCATGCTAGCTCTGGGCTATGGTACCAGCAAGCAGGTTCATCTTAAGTCCTATTGTCATTCCCATTTTGCAGAGAGTCAGTGGAGGCTTGAGCCCTGTCTTGCCAGAAGTAACACAGCTGGTAAGCGGTATCCGAAGGCACGGCTGTCTGAAGTAGGGCCTGGCCGGCAGTAGGATGCAGGGAGTGAAGAGATGGAGTGTGCCCCAGGGGCTTCTCCTAGGACCTAGCTTTTGGCTGTCACTGCCCCTCATCCTTGTTCCTCTAGCCCAAAGGGGACCCAGCTGGGGAACACGGAGGCTGGCCTGGCTACCGGGCTGCCAGGTGTGGACAGCTCAGGGTGCAGTTGCCTCAGCAGGGCACTAGGTGGAGCCACAACCTACCCCCAGACCCAGGAGAAGCTCCAGGTTGGGGGGCTGCTCTGATCAGCCCTCTGTGCCTCTGAAGCCTGCAATTGGGGGACTTCACGCCCTCCCCCACCTATCCACCCACCATATCAATCACATGCTCTGGACCCCATCAACCACTCACTCATCCAATTGCCACCTGTCTGTCCATCCACACGTGCACCAAGCCACTCCCATCATCTGTCATTTGACCACCCTGGACCTGGACATGACTTAGCCCTTGTCCCCAAACCCACCATGTGTGCCCTCCTCCCCCCATACACACACACCCTGGAAGCCTCCCAGCTGACATCTCCCTGTCCCTAAAACCCTGGTTCTCTGTCCACTTCCCTGATCCTAGGCCCCTGATCTCTCCTTCCTCCTTGCAACCCTCCCCCCAGACACAGGGCTGCCATCTGCTGGGCTGATGCTCTGCCTGGCCCTTCACCAGTGTGGGGGGGCAGGCCATGCTGGCTGTCCTTCCTCACCCTGCCGTGTCAAGAGCAGCAGGGTCCCTGCCGACATAGCATGAGGGAGGCTGAAGACCAGCCCCACACCTCTCCTCAGAAACATACTGGCTGGCGGCCACCGGCCTCCACACCCCAGTGCCAGCGTCGCCGCCACATGCACTCACATGCTGGTGTGTCAGGAACAGGCTGTTTAATATTTCATGACCGACACTCAGAGGCCTGAATTATTTACCCCGTAACCAAGGCACAGCCAGAGCTGGGGTCCTGGAGATTGGAGGCTCGAGGGGGCCCACTGGGTTCTCCCTGCAGGGCCCAAAGCAGTGTGCACAATGGCGGGTGGGCAGACCTGCGGCAAGCTCTGCCCTCCCAGCACCCCCCGTTTGGCAGGGATCCATGACCCAGGGTGCCCAGCCAGCCTGAGGAGTTCTGAGCAGCCGGGGACAGTGGTGCCCTCGGCCTCCTGCCAGAACCTCTGGCCCCGAGCAGGCACTCAATAGACATCACCATTGTTATCAGTATTTCAGCCTCCACGCTCAGGACCCCAGGACACAGGGCAGATACGCGGGCGGGGTGGGAGGGGGTCCGGCCTGGAGGTAAGAAGAAAGGTGGGCACCCTTACCGAGGAAAACCATGAAAATGTCGATGAGCATAAAGAACAAAATAAGATTCCTGTCACTGGAGAGATGAATTAATAAAAGTAGGAATAATAATAACTAATAATAGTGGATAGCAGCTGCCATTTATGGAATGATTACTGTATCCCAAGCACTGTGGCGCACACAGTATACACGTTCCCTCATCCAGTTCTCGTAATGACCTATGGGGCAGTTGTTAGCATTGTGCTCCTCATACAGATGGGGAAACCGAGGCAGAGAGGGCTGAGATCACTCCACGAGAAGGCAGAGCCATGGTTTGAGCCTAGGTCTGTCTGACACAAAACCTGTTTCTGACTCCAGCTGTGCTGCACCCACACCCCTCCTGCCATTGGCCGCCTGTCCATCTGCCTCCCCTCTCCCACTGCATGGACTGGCCACTGCCCTTCCCTGAAGCCCTCACTGCTGGGGACTCAGGAGCCCACTTTGCCAGCGAGCTGAGGCATGGCCAGGGAGCTGCCCTGGTTCCAATATAAGGAGGACATGGGGGTGAGTCCCATGGCCCCAACCTGTGCCGCAATCTCACTTGTCGTCTCTGTGCATTCCCACGCCCAGCCATGAAGTGGGGTAGTGACCGTCATGCTGGGCTCGTAGGGAAGACCTGAGACATGCTTGCAGAGCCCTGAGCATGGACCTGGTGCCCGGCACACCCAGGGGTGTGGGAGCCCTCACACTTTAGGGTCCCTCTTCCTTGGGCCTGGGAGGACCAGCCACCGGGGGACCCACTGCTCTCTGGGGGTGTCCAGATCCCCCAAGCACAGATCAGGCAGGGAATCATTTCTGCTGTGTGGGGACACTGCCTAGAGGGCAGAGGAGGGGTCCCAAGCGAGACCTCTGACCTCCAGACCCCTGCTGGCGCTAGTTCACTGGATTCTAGCCTGGACCACAGCAGCAGCCACAGGGAAACGTTCCTAGACCAAGCCCCTGCCGCTCGCCCCAGCCTCTACACACCACCCTCACCTGTAACTCACTGGTTCTTTACCCTCCTGAGCCTCAGTTTCCTCATGTGGCAAATGGGCATCATCATTGTCCATTGGCCTCTCCTGAGTGAACAGAAGAGCAGGCTTTGGGCCGGTGAACGTGTCTTCCCAGGGACGGGAGGCCTGGGCTTCCCCGAACTGCTGCGCCATCCTGAGCCGCCATCCCAACCTCCACGCTGTGTCCAGCACCGTCACTTGCACCTTCCAAGCCCGGTGGTTTCCTCCATCCTCACCCGACCTGACTACCCACTGGCAGGTACCCTCGCCCCTCTCCTGGACGCCCACTCCTGTGACGTCCTGGACACGTACACGTGACCTTCACCTCTAGCACCGGCCAGGCCCTCTCAGCTTTGCTTGCTGGGCCCGCAGCCCCCACCGACCACGCAGCGTTGATGTGCCCCAGGGCCTCCTTCTCCTTTCTATGGGATTTCGTCCCTGTGAGGTCATCTACTTCCCGGGGTCCACGGCCAACTGTTTCCCTGGGGCTGCTCATCTCTCCAGTTTGGGCCTGGACTCTCCATCCAGCCCCCACGTCGGACCGCTCGTCCATATGCACGTGGAACAGGCCTCTCGAGTATTACCTGCGCAAAGCAGATCTCATTTTTCTCTCCCCCTTCCCCCATCCTCGTCTCCGTAGAGGGCAGTAGACCACCCTCCTTAAGCCCAAACTCTAAGAGTCTTTGAAGACCCTTGACCCAGCTCTCATTATGGGGCATAGGCTCCCTAGTGATGATCATATAAATCATGATTTCTTTTCTCTCTTGGAAAAAAGATGATACAGACCAACTGTAACTATGAATCAAGTCACTTCTGATTACACAAAAGAAACATGGAATGTGTATAAGCGTTTGTGGGAAATCTCTGTCCAGGACTTGTGCCAGGTTAGTGTTAACATTGTCACAAGGAACAAGGAGTGATCTGCCCACGGACTCAGACCTCAGGTTGACAAACCGTATTTCCAGCCGCCCTCCCTGCTGCCAGGAATTTCTGCCCCAAGGGAGGTCAGAAAGGGGCGGATACCCCCACGGATCAGATCTAGCTATGGCTAAGACTGCTCTGGACAAAAAGTTGTGGAGCCTTCGGTGGCACTATGGCTCTTGGTGTTCTCAACCACGCCTCCTGGCTTATGTTAAAGATCCCAAACCAGGCCTTTCCCTAGGGCCCAGGGAAGAAACGCAGCCCTGATTTAAGGAAGGTTCTGGAACAGTCAGCTTACGCTCCAGTCCCTCAGCAAGCCTGCAATATTTCCAGAAGTCTACCCTTGCCTGCAACTCTCCCAACCTTCCAGGCCTTCCTTCTGGTCCACGATTAGGCCAGACTTGACCCTACTCAGGCCTCCGCACCTGCCAGCACTGCCACCAAATCTGTCACAGCAGGGCTGCATGGCTGGCCCTCTTTTCACTAGGGTCTTAGTTCTCACTTCCTCAAAGAGCACTGCCTTCCCTGACCCCCTCAACTTAAAGAACTCCCACATCTCTTCCTAGCAAATTGTGCTATTTCACTACACAGCACTTGTCACTCCTGAATTACTTTGTTCTTTTATTTCATTACTTCCACGGACACATGCTACAAGGCTGGACAGCCAGAGCCCCTGCCCTTTCAAAGCTCGCCCCGCTGAGCTGCCAGGCAGTGAAGCTGCACACACGTGAATAGAGGAATGTGTATCTGAGTTGGGCACGCTACGTCCCAAGGGCTGACGCGCTGGGAGGTTTGTTGAATGCATAAATGTGTGCGTGAGAAGGGACAGCAAGCCAAGAGCAGGTGATGCCTCCTCACACATGGCCTTGGCCTGGAGGGGCAGGTTAGGTCAATTTGCCAGATGGGCTCACGGGAGCCCAGAAAGGGAAATGTGTCTGAAGTCACATGCCGGGAGCTGTAGGCAGAGCCGGATGAGACCCGGGGGTTCCAGACTCCTCGTTCGTTCAACAAACGTTTACTGCGAATCAGGCCCTGGGCGTACTGAGTGGGAAGACAAAGCCCCTGGCCTGGCCAGCCGGGGAGACAGGCGGGAAGAAAGCACAGAGGATGAGCACTGAGCACCAGCACCGGATGCCACGCCAGGCCATGGTAAGGGCGACGGGAACGAGGCAGGCGGAGGATGAGTGTGTCGTGGGGGCCGTTACAACTCGAAACGGTCTGGGGCTGGCCTTGCCGAGAAGATGGGATCTGAGCAAAGATTTGAAGGAGGGGAGGGGGCCACCATGGGCTCTCTGGGAAGAGTTCCAGCACAGGGAACAGCCTGTGCAAAGGCAGAGGGCGCTGGCCTGCAGGAGGAGAGGCAAAGAGGTCAGGGAGAAGGAGTGGGGTGGGCTGCGGGGGAGGGGAGCAGCCGGAGGTGGGGCGGGACCAGGGCCAGGAGGGAGTGGCCGGTGCCCATGGACAGGCCAGTGGTCTGACTTGCATTTTCAAAGGCTGTGGGCACAGCTGGATGGGAAAGGCTGGGGCTGAGGCAGGGTCCAGTGGGGGAAGGGTGCACTGGCCCTGGTTAGGTGACAGCTGGGACCAGGAGCTGGTGGTAGAGACACAAGCTGGTGGGAGTGGCCCCTCTCGCGCTGAGAGGGCCTTCTCCCAATTCCACCAGGCCCCTCTTTTCTCAGCGTCTCCTTCTGGGTCAGGGGAGAAGGTCCCCTGCTGCCTTTCAAGCAGGATGTGCTGGCACAGGCTCCACCCCAGGCCCTGCTGCCCAGGTGACCTGAGCACACCAAGGGTACACCTGGAGGTGGTAATTGAGAAGGAATGAGCCCTGCTGCCTGTGGCAGAGACAGGTGCCCAGCAGGCAGCCCCAGGCCCAGGCAGACCCTCAGCCTTCTCAGGAAGAGAGCTGAGCCGTGGGCCCCGGGGTTCCCTAACGGATGAGCTGCTGGGGCTTCTCAAGAAGCCCCCTTTTGCCCCAGGTGGGGGCCACCTTAACCCCTCAGACTAGGCTGGGCCGTAGCAGGAGCCAGACTCCATGAAGCTTTGTACTAAGTAAGGAAAAAGGGGAGGTCTCCAGTGAACCTGAAAGGCCCTGAGAGATTAGCGTCTGAACCAGGAGTAGGAGACAGACCCAGAGAGGGGGTGTAGTTTGCCCAAGGCCACACAGCAAACCAGCAGTGACCACAGCTGGTCAATCAGCCTCTCTGAAACATTTCTGTACCTGTCAGCTCTGCAAGGCAGAGACATTTGTCTGCTTCACCAATATATTCCCAGCACTTAGAATATTACCTGGCACATAGTAGATGCTCAATAAACATCAGTTGAATGACTCAATCTATAAAATGGGCTGATTATAGATCTATTGCCTGAGGTGGTTATGCAGCTCAGATGAATCTGGTGGTACCAGGCCCCTGGTGGGCTCTCAGCAAGGAGGAGCTGTTCTGGGTTTATCTTGACTCCTGGCCCAGGCATTTCCAACCCGAATCCGCCCAGTCCGGTCAGGGGCTGGGGGAAGGAGGCAGCTACAGGGAGCTACAATTGATAAAAATCTTTGGGTCAACTGGTTTTCCCACTTGCTAAGACTGGCAGGGGCCAGGAGCCCAAGGGGAAGCTCCTGGAGCCTCTGGCTCTCCTGCCTGGACACTCAGGCCTCAAGGTCCCTGCTGTGCCCGGGCTTCCCCAGCCAGGGCAACCAGAGCAGACACGGGGGGCGGGGGGCAGAGTGAGCAGGAGGTGGCTTCTGGGCCCCAGGACCCTGCTGGAGGGTGATCAGGGGCTTTGAGGGCTACCTGCTCCTCACTCTGCCTCGGTCTGCCCCGGCCAGGCATCTGGACACCTGGTTCCCTCCACCAGCCACCGGAGCTCTGCCCAGGAAGGCCAGCCCTCCCGACTGCAGCTCCCGCAGACCCCGGCCTGGCTCAGCCCAGCCCAGCCCCTGCCAGCCCCCGTGCCTCCCAATCTTCTATAGGGGGACTCACAAAGAGGGTCCCCACTAGCACAGCAGCCCTAAGGTCATTGTGGCAAGTCCTCTGCTTCTGGGAAGATTTGGCCCAGTGAACCAGGATAGAGAGGAGGGGTGGGCGCAGGGTGTTCCTACAATCTCAAGCCCTTCCTGACACCCCAAGGTGTAGCGCTGGCACCAGCTGGGCCCTCCCCCGAGGCTGTCCAGCCTTCCGGCTCCTCTGAAGCTTGTCATTTGCACGGCCCATGGCTGCCCACAGCCTCCCTGGGTGAGATTGAGTTTCCCCACCGGTAGGTAGGGGAGCCTTTCCTCCCGGGCAGCTCACCTACCCCCAGGGAGAGCTCGGAGCCTTGTGAATAATTCACATGATTCACAGCAGGCAGGAGGCTTCGAGCACCGGCTAGAGTCTAGAGTCTCGGGAGATGGGCCACCTGGGTCCTCTGGGGGGGCCCTGTGGCTGAGGGCAGCCCAAGCCTCTGGCCTGCCTGGCTCTCAGCTGCAGTGTCCACAGCCTTGGGGAGCTGAGGTCTCCACCTCCAAGGAAGGAGACTAAGTGGGCATCCCCACCCCCACCCCAATTACTGGCCGTCCCCTCCTGCTGGAGCCTGGCCTGGCAGCCACACAAAGGCGCTTCCTTATCAGCCAAGTCACAGGCCACTACAGGGAACAGAGCCCAAGCCCTCTGTCTACCTCTCTGAGATTCACGGTGACCCCTAGGGGGCTGGTGACTCATCAGTCCAGGCCATCTGGACACCAGGTTGGCACCAGGGCCCAATCATGCCCTGCACCTGGCATACTCTGGGAGGGGGTCAGGGTCCCCAGGCCCAGAGCCCATGAGGGTGCTCCACGGCACTGCCAGTCTTCCCAGGGCCTGGGATTCCAGCCCATGGAGGGATCACAGCTCGTTAAGGCCCTAGCTTGTGGGTGAGGAGGGCTCAGGGGCTGGCATTCCCCTCAGCACTCACAGGGGGCGGGCTCAGAGCCTTCTAGTTGACACGGTTGGGCCACATTGGCCCTGCCATCAGCCTGACCTTCTGGGGCGCCCTCCCCTCTCGGGACCTGTCCATCCCGTCTAAGGGTCCTCTGCCAGAAGTGACAGGTTGGGGAGCAGAGGCATCAGCATCACTGCTATGGGGCTCCCAGCTGGAGAGGCCACTCTGGTCTGGGACAAAGCCTCCCACGGGTGCTGACGGTGCCAGGTGAAGACCTATCTACACTCAAGGGTCTCCAGGGCCCTCCTACTCTGAGTCCCACTGGCTTTGACACGACCCAAACCCCAGCTTGTCCAGAAGCAGAGAATTCACATCAAAGTGGCCAAGTGGCCCCAGCTGGGCTGGCTTTGTAGAGCACAGCCCCCAGGGGAGACCTGCTGGGTCTCCTTCTGGCCAGACTGGCGAGCTGCTTCTTGCGAGGATAGAACCAGGCTCTGCTTGCCTGTCCTGGGATGAGAAGACAACTGGAACCCAGCCTGGTGGGTCTTAGGGGCATCCTACACCCACGCCAGTGTGCCCAGGCCCAAGATGCTGTGCTGCAGCCACCTTGCCACATGGCCATGTGGGCGGACTGGCCTCCAGTCTGCTCTCTGGAGGCCGGTGGCCCCGCAGATGCCCTCAGGAATGGACCAGCAGTGAAAAGAGGCCGGCCCTTTCCCTCATGGCTGCTCCTCTCCTGAGATTTATGCTCTGGGCTCCCACTCCCACTGACAAGGGTCACCCTGTCCAGGCCCCCGTGGCCACCACTGTCCCACTCCCTCAGATGGGATCTGGGTGGCTTTCCTCTGGGACCGCTCCCTCCCCCAGGTGTACCTAAGACCTAGTTCCCTCCGTTAGCTGCCTGGTGACTGACATGGCTCCTCTCCCACCTGCCTGACTAGGGTCTAGGAGGTGCCATGCCCTTACCCCTACCCACGCCCCATTTAGAACAGTCTTGCACATGAGCACAGGCCAGAGCTAGAGACAGCCACCTGCTGCAGGCTGCTGGGGGAGCGCACAGAGGGGAGCAGGTGACCCGGGGCCGGGCTGCCAAAGATTCAGGGAGCACGTGTGTGCAGGGCTCTGGGGCAAGTGGCTCCAGGCAGCCCCTGAGGGGGTTGCCAGGAGGGGAGAAATTTCAGCTTGGGTAGGAGCTGTCTCTCTGGCCTGGCCCTCTGGCCACCAGGATGGTCCCTGGAGGGATCCCTCCCCTGGCATGTGGGAGAGGCCCCAGGCATCCCCTTTGCCCCGGCCCGCCCCGCCAGGCCCGCTTAGGAGGGGTGTTCTTACTCAGGGTAGTGTCTGGCCAGAAGCCTCAGGGAGGGGAAGTCTCCTTTGGCGGCAGCATAGTGGACAGGCAGGGCACCCATGTCTGTGGCCACGGTGGGGTCCCCACCGCCATGACACAGCAGCCAGTTCACCACCTCAGGGTGGCCGAAGCGGGCAGCCAGATGCAGGACTGTGGCACCAGAATTGTCTTTGTTCTGTGGGAGGAGAGCCAGTTAGTCTGAAGCCATGACCTGCCCCAGCCTCTGGCTCAGACCTCTCCCAGCGCCACCACCTCCCCGCCCCGGGGCAGTTCTGTCCTCTCTGTCCTCCCTTGAGGGGGTGGCCAGGCCTCGCTCAGCAATGTTTTTTGGAGTCAAGCTGATCCTGGAGTTGGATCCTGCTTCTGTCCTTGGGCAGCTAATTGGCCCGCTTTGACATCAGTCCATAAGCGGCACCGCCATGCCGGGCTTTCAGAGGCCCCGCACACAGTAGGCACCCGTGTCGTCACGGCAGGAGCCTGGCTTCAGGCCCAGGGGCTCAGGGAACACCTGAATGAGTGAGGGAGAGTTGCTGGACTGAGCAGGGCCAGATGGGGGGCTGCGGGACTACACCAGGCCAGCATCGGGATTGTGGGGTCAACCCTGTGTCGGACCCTTTCCCCCTCCCTCTCTCCCTTGCCCGGGTATCATGTGGGAACAGAGGCCTCCACCTTGGTGCACCTCCAACAACCCAACCTTAGTGTAGAAAACTGTCCCAACCACAGGAACAGCCTGTGTTCTTGACCCTGTGGAGGAGGAAGTTTCTGGGTACTGGCGGGCAGGGCCCGGGGCAAGCAGCCAGTGGTGGTAAGCGTGGGCGAATGGTAGCCCCTGGGAGGGGTGTGGGCGAGACCTCTCTGTACCCCAGAGCAGGCGGGGCCGGAGGTCTGGGCCCAAAACTGGTGAATGTGTCATCTGTGCACACCCAGTTGTGTGTGTCTGTGGGGAAGGGGCTGGCGGGGGCTGCTTGTGGGACCTGGAAGGGGAGGAGAATCACCGAGAAGCCAGATGTCTGCACCCAGAGGCTGGCGCGTGTGGCAGAGCAGACCCCGGTTCTAGAACAGAACAACCTCTCGCCAAGCACATGACGACGCAGAGGTGGTTAGGGAGCAGAGCAGAGACGAGGGGCAGGGTTGGGGCTGCAGGATGAGAGGGACCTGGGAAGCAAAGCCTCTCTGCCCCACCTCGCTCAGAGAGGGCACTGTGGGGACAGACGTGGCTGAGGCAGCAGAAACTGGCGCGAGATCCTGGGCTTGAGGAAGGCGAATCTCGGATCTCGGTGGGAAGAGAACCTCCGAGGCTCCCGTGAGAAGTGCAAGGAAGGGAGGGCACAGTGGGACGGGGGCTGCGGCCTGACTGGCAAGTCACCAGGCAGGCTACTGGGGTGGGAGCGGCAGGCAGACTGGCCGCCCCGCTAAGGCAGGAGGGAAGACGGAGCAGAGAGTAAACCGCCCACAGGATGCCGAGGACGATGCTGAGGCCCCTCGTGTGTGCTGGAAGGCCCAGGGACTGGTTCAGTCTGCGCCCTGAGCCCAGGGCACGGGCTGGCTAGGGGTGACCAGAGCAGGACCATGGTGAAGTATGTCCCAAGTCCCAGCTCTTGAGAAAGGCCTCCTTTCCCACTGGCCTTGGGGACTGTAGGTCTGATACGCCAAGGGGTCCCGATGGCTCTAAGCCTCTAGGTGGCAGAGGCAGTAAAGAGAGGCCACAGGCCTATGGCCTGCAGCCTGTCCCTGAGGCACCAACAGCTGTGTAGCCCCGAGGAGCCTCACGTGCTGCGGACCGCATCCTAAAGCTGCTTATCTTTCTGGGCTGGGCAGGCCCAGGGATCCAGGTCATCCCCCCCACTTCCGCCCCCAGCACCCAAGCCTGCTGGGGCAGGAGACTTGATAAGCTGAGCCCAAGGCCACCTGCTTCTTCCAGCTCCTCTGCAGTGGCAAGGGAGGCTTCCGGCCAAGGCTGGACACTGGGATCAGGGAGGAGTGGGAGGCTTCTGGCCAGGGCTGAAGCAGATCAGGGAGGCGCACCACCTCCCAAAAGAGTGGGCATGGGCCATGTGGCCCGGAACCCCTGATAACAGGGCCCACTGAGTGATAAGGTGGGCTGTCTCCCAGGAAGGGTGGGAAAGAGCCTGTCCTCTGAGGGCAGAGGGGGGCTGGGCTGGCCATCTTCAGGGCACACAAGCCAGTTTAGAGCTGCCCTTGCCTCCTGCCCTTCCAGCTCCAGTGAACCCTGTGGTCTTTCCAAGTGGAAAATCAACTCCGGTGCCTCCTCTGTTGGCTGCCCCTACACCTGAATATATTCCAAATCCCTAACCTCAGCCTATGAGACCCTGGAGCCTGGCCCTGGTGGCCACTTTGAACATGCTTCCTCCTGGCTGTTCCTCCCATAGCACAAGAATGTGCACGCCTTGGGGCTTTGCACTTCTTGTTCCTCCTGCTTGGAACTCTCTGATTGTCATCTGGCTACCTTCTCACCAGCCTGGACTCCTCTCAGAGTGCCCAGGTGGGGTCTGGGGGCAGGAAGACTCAGGCTGAGCTGAAGAAGCAACTTAGAGCTGGGAGCCCCGAAGGTGTTGATGTCCTGGGGTCAGCTTAGGTCCTGGGGAGAGGCCCAGTTGCCGTGGTCCACCACCCCTCTCCTACTCTGGTTTGCGGACACTTGTAGCTCAGACTGGGGTGGGCTGCCCAGCCTCCCTCCAGACCTGATCCTGCAGGACATGGACCTCTAATTCCCTGCTGCCCAGGCCTTTCCCACCCCACCCACTCTCTAGGACTCTGGGGATCAGAGCTTGGCCTCTCCCAGTAAATACCAGTGGTGCTGGAGCCCAGCTCCCTCCTGGCTCCCCATCACCCAGGAGCTTTTCCCAGAGCAGCGAGGGTCTTGCCAAAACATCTGCCCAGGTAGTCTCAATCCAGGGAGCCCACCCCACCAACCCCACCCACCCTCTGGGCCACCGAGGAGAGGCGCGAACCCACCTGCACTCTGCAGCCGCCCTGCAAGAGCAGCCACTGCAGGCAGGCGAGGTGGCCAGTGGCAGCGGCGTCGTGGGCCGGCGTGGCACCATTGCGCGCACGGGCCGTTGCGGGCAGGGCCGCCTCCTCCACCAGGAAGCGCAGACAGTGCAGCTTGCCGGCGCGGGCCGCGTGGTGCACCGGCAGCGCGTCCATCGGGTCCCGCAGCGAGGGCCCCAGTAGGCCGGCGGCGTGAAGGGACCTCAGCACGTCCAGCTCGCCCTGCCGCGCCGCCTGCAGCGCCTGCTCTAGGGCCATGGTGCCGCCCGCGGCGCCGCGCCCCCGCGCTCAGTGTGTTCCCCGGGACGCCATGCGCATGTCGTCGGGGGCCAGAGGGTCCCGCGGCGCGGCGGTCCGGGGAAGCAGAGCGGCTGTCGGCCCAGCCTCTGCTCCGCGCTGTCCTGCGCTCCGCCGCGCTCTGGGGCGGGCGCCCGCGGACGCCGGCTTAAGCCTCGGGCCCGCCCCTGCCCCGCCCCCTCGGGCGAGTCCCGGGCCTGTCCCCGCCTTGCCGCGGGGACACTCGGGTGACAGGGGCAGGTGTGCCCAGGGGCTTCTCTCCTAATTTGCCTCACGTAAAAATTGAGACTCCAGAGTGCGGCAAAACTGGGTTAGAATTCAAGAGCCGTCCAGGCACAAGTTCATTCACCTGAGTGCCCACCATGTGCTGTTACAGGCTCTGGGGACACAAGCCAGCAAACAATTATCTCCATTCCAGAGGGTGACAAGTGTCATCAGAACAGGAAAACGGGGTCCTAGGGCGTGATTTATCGGGGATCGCGGGCAGTCAGGGAAGGTCTATTGGAGCCGACGTCGGGGCTGCGTTTTGAGTGTCGAGAGGGGAATTCCAGGAACATCAAGGCCCTGAGGAGATCTGGGTCTAAGCCCGGGAGAGTGCGAAGGGTGTCAGGCCGTCAGCCCCGCAGGGTCCCTGCAGACCTCAGAACTGCCCTTTGAGCCTCGGGGAGGGACGGAGGGAAGGCGGGAAGGAGGAGAGGACAGGAATGCCTGGCGCGCTCAGAACTCTGGGTCTAGGCGCCAGGGACTCCAACGGCCCAGCGCCGCTGTCGGGGTGGCGGAGTCGACCACTGACTGGAGGGCCTGAGGCTGCCAAGGCAGTAGGAGAGACAGCAGGGGTGCGATGAGGGAGCCTGTGGGGAGACGCCCAGCGCCGCCGTCCAGAGAGAGGCCGTCACGATCCAGGCAAGGCCGCAGGAAAGCGCCGCAGGGGCTGGGGCCAGCGCACGTGGCCAAACCACCCTGCGGGCGCAGCCGAAACCAGTCGTCGGAGTCGGAGGCGGCGAGGCCGGCGGGACTTGAGAAGAATTGCGGGAGCTGGGGGCTGCGTAGCTGCGGGAGCGCATCAGCATAACGCGCGACCTTGAAACAGCCTGCGCCCTTCCTTTCCCACGCCCCCACCCCACTGGAGCCCCGTGAGAGCCCGGGCCCGCCCCGCGCTGAATGTTTCACCCCGGCCCTTGCCCGGGCCCTGCACTGCCGGCGCGGGAAGCGCCGTAGAATGAAGCCGGTTTCAGGAACCGGAGCCGCGGCGCTGGGCTCCAGGAAGGCCTCGGATGCCGTTCCCGGGGCTGCCACGTCGTGGCGCCCTGCCTGGTGGTGGCCTCCCGCGCTGGCAGGTTCCCCGTAACCCGAGCCGCCATGTCTTGCGTGGCCAGGTGGGTTTCCAACGACCTCCAAGCCGGCCAGATCTGCCTAGCTCTCGGCGGGACCCGTGGCCGCTGGGATGTGAGACCCCCTACGCAGCGGTTTGCTGACAAGGGGAGGGAGGAGTCTGTGCCTGGCAGCCTAGCCGTGGCCAGAGCAACGCTTGCTGCTAGCTGGAGCTGCCCTCTGCCAGCCTACCCAAAGGCGGGTGCACCCCGAGGCAGGCAAGTGGCAGGGGTACTGTCTGGAGGAGGAGCTAAAATGGATCGTCTTGGGTTCCCTTCCCCTGTACCTCCTCCATTACTAAAAATTCCCCACAGTTCATGTCCCCCATCCCCAAGGTGGCTCTCCTGGCCCTGAGCACCCTCATCTATCATATGGGTGTGTCATTTTGGGGACTAGGGCCAGGTGATGCACAGCTGCTCACCCAGTGGGCAAGGCAGGTGCCCCTGAGCCCCTGCCACTGCCGCCAGGGACATCTCCATGAAAGCCAGGTGTGAACACCCACCCCTGCTGACCAACCCCTCCAAATCCTTTCAGAACATGACTCAAACTCAGGCTTCAAGCCAGACCCTTCCTGCCAGGCCTCTGTGTCCTCTGTGGGGTCTCCCATGTCCACCAGGCCCACTGGGTCCTTTCTAACAGCCCTGGAGAGCCCAGGCCAG